>JAAAKE020088911.1:0-21296 GCA_010014785.2 Anisolabis maritima | reverse complement strand
CCACTCTCTTCCAGTCTTCACTCTCTACTCGTCTAATTTATTTTCTAAAAATAAATAATTTGCTTTATTTTTAGATTAGAGTAATCGATGCTGCCAAATACAGAAAAATTCACGAAGAAGTGATGAAGAAACTCGATAAACTTGAAAATGAATTCTTACCACAAGTTATGGTGGATAACACTGAGGTAAATAAATCACAAAAAGAAAATACGCCTTCTTTTAAACAACGGTAATATTATTTCTTCTTTGAAGGTGATTTTCGACACTTTGCGGTTTCTCGAGGTTCAATCCCGAGAATTAATTATCGCAAATACTGGCCAAGTTCCCGTTACGTTTGAGTTTATCAAAAAACTCGATGATTCCAGTTATTGTAAAGATTGGCTGAATATTGAACCTTACGCTGGATTTATTATGCCAGGTATAAAAATAATCAATGGAAAATTATTTTTCATGAGTAGATGTGATTGATGACATCTAATCTGCTCTTTTGGCAAAAAATATTTATTATCTTTGATTGTTCACTTCACTTTCTCAAAAATTGTTTTTCTTTTGCATTTGGAAAAAATAATGAAATTAAAAAATATATTTTTAATTTCTTTTATAAATTTTGATTTGCTTGTATTAAAAGGCTGAGAAAAAGGACTCAGAGGGAGAGACGTATCAGTTGGTTTCAATGAAAAAATTATCCTATTCAAGTATTCATAACTTCTATATCCAAAAATTTTTTTTGTAGCTTATTATTTAGGTTTGAAAGATCTTCCTATTATAATATATATTCTATCTAAAATATCCATTTCGCAATTCTTTAATTAAAACTAACTAACTTACTGACTAAAGAGAGAAAATCTAAAACAACTTTCACTCATAGTTTCGAGAACAGGTCATGCTCATCATCAGGACAAAAGGTCTCTAGATGTACAGACTTATACAAATCATACATAAAATTGAAAAATCTCAATAGTTCGAGTAGTGAGCAAAAACAATATGATGCTATTAATTAAAATCTTCAGCTTTTTTATAAACAATATGATTTTGTACAAGCAGGAAATCTACAGAACTTTTTACTAATAATGTCTATGGCAAAAAAAATTTGAATATAAAAAAATTGTTTTCCCTTCCTGTGCTGCACATCACCTGCGGACGCCTCTGGTTTTTTCTCCATAGTAAAAAAAGAACCCCTGAATGTAGAGGCCGCTTGGCAAGATGGCCGTCGATATTCTCTTCTTTTTTTTTTTTTATGTGGTAAATCCCGCTTTATTATTTGGATTCGGAATATTACAGTGTCTAACGAACATGATCCTCTGCTTGAAACGTCGAAACTACGAGAGAAGTTTTGTTTATGATTTTCTCCCTTTGGCCTCTCCAGAAACTCTCTTTCTTCCATTCGACTTTTAGCCATCTTTTGTATATAATTTGTATAATTTATAAAAATCTTAAAAATCGAAAAAGAGTTTTATAAGAACCTCTCTCTCATCTCATTTTGACAAGCAATTTAACTTAGCCTAATAGGCTATAGAAAATTTTATTTTCAGGTGAAAAATGTGATATTAAACTTGAAGTTTTTGTTGATAAAAAATCAGCTTTCAAATTAAATTCTGGTGAAGAGAAATTATATGATATTCTTGTTTTACATTTGGAAGGTGGCAAAGATATTTTTATTACAGTAACAGGTGACTATTATAATAAATTCACATGAATCATTTATAAGGAAATAATTTCCTGGATATTTTTAGGGACTTATGAACGGAGTTGTTTTGGATCTTCAATTGAAGCATTAGTCTATATTCCGGTTCCAGTAAGAGAGATCCCAGTGGGAAAATTAATGGATTTGGTAAACAAAAATTTTTTATTAATTTAAAATTGAAAAAAACTTTAAAATAAAAAGTAGGGAGACTAGGTGATGATTGACCTTTTACACTCATCCAATCTTATAATGCTATCCTATTGAGGTATTCAAAACTTCTAGAAATTTATTTATTTATTACCATAGAGCGATTCATACATGCGCATTTGTTTATTTTCTAGGCAGATGAACAACTGCGCATGCGTGGGCAGTTCAGCTCTGGGAGTAGATCTAGATCAATGAATAGAAAATGTCATAAGAATGATCTAAATCCGTGATATACAGTATATCTCTATAGGGGCTGCCACCAAAATTCGGATAAATTGAATAATTTCTAGAATAAAAAATTTTTTTTGGAGGTCCATTGAATTCTCAGGATAAAATAAAAAGAACTTCCAATTGGCCCTAAAATGTTTTATTAAACCTCTATCTATCTACAATTTCGAGGTCAACGCGCGCCCCTTCTTCAGGACAAAAATATTCAAAAAGCCCTCTACTTTCAATATATTATTATATTGTTGAACATAAATGCGGTACATAAATTTTGAGTTATTGCCATTTTGGTGGAGCACCCTAAATATATATGCTTATATAATCTGCATCCCTTTTTTTTTTTTGTCTTTTGACTGATTTCTTTTTCAAAGAGAAGAGAAGCTGCTATTGATTAGAGAACGTTGGATAGGATTTTTCATTAGAGCATTTTTCCATTATTGCATATGATATGATTTTAAGAATTTTATTAATTTTTTTTTTAACAGGAAACGGGAAAAGATTTATCCTCCATGACACAAAATCGAGATCCGCATCCAATCCCTAAAGAGATTTGGTTTTTAGTCGATCATCTTTATCGGCATGGACTTAAACAAGCGCATTTATTTGAACATCCTGGTCTTCATTCGGAGTTGTTGCTCATACGAAATTGGTTGGATAATGGCTCACCGGATCCATTGCGTATCCTTCTTTATTATTGATAATTGAACGTCATTATAATTAGACTTTTTTTTATCACAAATCGAGTTTTTTTAGCATGATGTTTATTAGTTGCTGGAGTCCCTTCGTTGGACACACATACAAAAAATCCTAAAAGACAAGATTTATTAAGTCGTCCCCACATTACTGATATCAATGGTCACGTTTAGAGCAAATTCGGTTGAAAAGAAAAAAAAATCTGGAGAAATCGAGCCATTATAATTTATTTGATCAGGAATAACATTTCGGTATCATCTTTAGGCTCTTAATTAAGTAAAAAATGTTTTTCTCTGCCTGATTCTCTTTTTTTCTTTTCTTTTCATTCCTACAACTACATTTACATATCAATTTCATATTGAAGCTTCAGACATAAAAATTTCACTTTGATCAACTTTTGATTAATAGCAATTTGTATCATTTTTATGTGTGTTTAGATCTAGCTTTGAGAGAAATATTTTGAAAAAATTATTTTAACAAAAATTGTTCTTAACGTAATTATTCTCTTTTTTTTACTAAGATAATTTTTCTAAATATTAATTAATTAAACGGTCCTGTCTTGTGGTGCAGAGGTAGAGGTTTCACTTCCCGTTCTGAGTGTTCTATTATATTGGCTACCAATTAATATAAATAAATAAGGACCTAGTCTAAATTGCTGATGCCGAAAAAGACTTAAAAAAAATTAATTTATTTATGTAAGGTGGTCGGTTTAGTGATGTCCTCGTCATTTTAAATTCAAATTTCAAAAGAATTCTTTACTTAACTCTCTTTCTCAGCTGGTTCCGTTCATTCAGTTGCTGAAGCCCTTCTTCTTTTATTAGAGGCGACCTCGGAGCCGATTATACCCTATAATTTGCATAATGTCTGTTTAAGTGCAGCTAACAATTACCCCCAATGCAAACAGGTATGAATTTTGTATTCTTTACTTTTTTACTTTCTCGTATACCTAGAATAGGGAAAGTATTGTAATCATCCAAAAATTCGATCTCGAAACTTAGATTGTTGTCAGAAAACACCATTTTTCGAATTATGTCTGTGTATCTATTCGTTAACACGATAACCCGAGCATGCTTTAAATGTAGATCAAACATATTTTACATACGTGCATTATAGCAAATTCAGACAACTCTATCAACTTTTGGGCTATTTCCCGCAACCGGAACGTTTTTCTAAAAATCTTGGTAACGCCCTATATATATGTATACGAGAAAGTCGAGGGGAGGCCACTTCCGTTTTATTTTTTTAAGAATTTATGTAGATTGTTTTTTTTATTCTTTGCAGATTGTTATGCAATTGCCTGAACATAGGAAAAATGTATTTTTATATTTATGTATATTTTTACAAGAGGTTTTGGCTCATTGTAACGATAATGGTTTAGATCCGAAAACTGTTGGTAAGTCTTAGAATATAAATTCAATTTTTATCCCACAAATCCTAATAACAAAGAGATAAAATGAAGTTTTTACAAGTTTTCGTCGATCAAACACATCAGTTAGTTATAGCAAAATGATCGGCAAGGTTTTAGCTTTAAAATCGGAATAGAACTGTGGGAGGGCCGATAATGTTTCCTTTTATTCACGTATCATCTAAACCAGAGGTTATCAAACTGTGCGCGGGGGCGTCTAGGTACGTCATGGCTGGCGCCGCCAAAAGTTCCATTTTGAGTCAAAAAAATACTTATTTAGTACTTTTCTCTTTCACAAAAAAATCTTTGTGAATTTGAAAGGTGTTAACTTAATGAATCTAATAAGCCTTACAAAGGTTAGAGAATAGAAACTTAGGATTTGACTTGAGGCCCCGGGAACCATTGATCTAAACCAGGGATTCTTAAACTTTTTGGTGTAGGGTCCCCATAATATTTACGAAAATTTTGTGTGGCCCCATAAGCATTGCAGGCAAATATTTATTTGCAGTGTGAAAATTTTTGAAATGTGTTTCCACTTTTTAACATGGGAGTGTCCCTTCTGATATGTTTATTATTCTATGCAGCTTACCGAAAGAATTGATAAAAATTACATAGGAAATTTTAAAATAAAGCCTTTTTGAATTATAATATACGCAAAGAAAACTAGTGTTGTTCGGTTTCACTTTTCCTATTCTCGATACTTTTTTTTTTTTATAAAATTAGTTCAAATTTTAACGTTTCTTAGAAATCACTCAAGTGTGTTAATAAGTTAAAGAGTATCAAAATTGCTAAAATTTTTGGCGACCCCTGCTGTAGACCCCAATTGGGGTCGCGACCCACAGTTTAAGAAACTCTGATCTAAACGATAAATATAGTTTCGAGTTTCTATTTATTATCCTTATCTGAGATGGCAACCAACAATGAGAGTGTGATTTTCACATTTAACTCAAAAGAGGGTTTATGTACGATACAACATGATTTTTATTAAAAGTGTAGGTTTGTGTTCTAACGTAATATTGACTAAGATGAAGCAACAACTATTGTTCTGATATTCGGGGTGCTAGATTGTTGCATGTAATTGTTGGTCGGATGGATGATATTTGGTTGTTTTTGGTTAAAAGTTGGTAAAGTATAAGATGGTTTATCAATTAGCAATCATTCAAACCCTTGAATTACTTGTATAAAAATGCTGGGATGTCACGTTGTCCTTTCATCACACTCTATGAGAGCCTGATGATTCATTAAATTTATATTTATTTCAAAATAATGAAATATTAAAATGTTTTTATATATATATTTTAAAATATTGAAATAATTTTTTAATAGAGAGAGAAGAAAATAAAAAACTAAATTTGTGCCCAAGACAAATCTTTTCAAAATGTTAAACTGGCAGTCGAAACGTCCTTTTAGAAAAGCTGAAATAATTAAAGAAGTTTATTAAAAAAATGGCTCGAATTTTAGTCTGTGACTCGATTACATTCTCGACCAAATTTATTCCAACAAAATAACGTCAAAGAGCAAAGGGTTGTACAAATTTTGATGTCTTATCGAAAGATTCATGCATGTATTATTTAAAAAATAAATTCTAAAAAATTAATTGTGAAATGAATTTCAGCCACCTTGTTTGGAACAATTTTCCTTCGAGATCCACCCCGAAGTCGAGGTGATATGACATCAAGAGCGAGAACCAATCAACAAGCGCTCGATCGTAAAAAGGCACATTTCGTCTATCATTTCCTTGTCAATGATCAAAGTGATTTTATACTTAGCCATTAGAAAACATCCAATCATCAACATCAACGTCATCATTATAAGTTAGCTCTCTCTATTTCATTATATATATGAATGAAAAATCTTCCCAAAGCTTTTATTTATTTAATTAGTAAATTATAAGAAAAATAATACGGCTAAATGATTGCCATATGAATAAAATTTAGATTGGAATCACAAATAATAAAATGAAATTTTTATTACTACGCATTATATTTTATTAGTTTTATCTGAAATTGGTAAGAGGGGATTAATTAGGTAAGCAAAGAAATTTTGAATTCGAAGTTGAACGCAACTCGAGTTCATATCCAGCTTACCCCAAATTATATTTATTAAAATCCCTCTTAATATTTTTTTTTTAGAAATTGATCTTGTTTTTTTTTTTATAAATCTTGTTCAACAAGTATTTGAACCAACTCTTGTATTGTAGGTTCTCAAAGTAGGCGATGGTTCATTTGGGGGAGGAGGGGTGTTTTTATAAAAAAAAAAATAATGGGGCAATGAAAAACAAAAAAAAAAAGCTCTAAGAAAAGTTTGAAAATTTTTTTGCTTGTATAATATATATTATACATAAAATTAAATTTGAATAATTTTAATTTTATAAAATGTGCAAAAAAGTTCTATTTTGTTATTTTTAATTCTGTGTTGGTTTCGTAATCTCCTATTAAATTTGTTTAAATAATTTTGTTACTTCATTCTCCAAGGTGTTTTTTTTTTATTTGGACTGTATAGGCACCTTCTGGGGTCCCCGTTTATTTTACCCGAGGTGTTTTCGTGTACGGAGACACACACCTCAAATCCAGCCGACCTCTGGCCGAAGCCATCTATCGGCACCCTGTGAAGTTACTTTATTTCCTAACACTAACTCCTCCTCCAATATTCATTTCTAGCTAGCTAACTACTCCTATATCTAATTCCACCCGGTGGGTGCCTTTATTCCAACCTATTCTATGCTAGGGAGGATGTCCTAGTTTGGGAAGGGAATCCTTCTTTACGTCCCTTCCAAAGGACGGGGTGTCACAGCAACTCCCTCTCCTCGTAGAGTTACCTGAGGGCTCTATTGTAGTGGGATCCATTGTTCCAATCCAGGGCATACTTGAGGATTTATTTTCATTAAATATTTTTATTTATTGAAAAAATCCCTCCTGTCCGGAATGCGAACACCAATCTCCTGTGCAGAACGGCAACACCCTACCGATTGCTCCACAGAGCCCTCTCCCAAGGTGTTTTATTTACAAAACCAGCTTACGGGGTTGAAATAAAGTTTCGGTATTTCGCTTTTCTTGTTGTTCAGAAATTTACAGGGACGGTGTGATTTTTTTTTTTTTTCGAAAAGGAGGCGGTTGCCGAAAAAAGTTTGGAAATCTATGAACTAACGCATGCGTAGAGAATGAAAACCTTTTTGCATGTATCTGGCAGCATAAAAGTTGATTCAAATACTTAAAAAGAAAAAAACACAAAACAAGATCCCTTTGTGAAAAAGTTATAATAACGAGGGTCGAGAGATAGGAAAGAGCAAATTCATTCATTCCTACCCAATAAAGGTCCCGAAGCCTAAGAGCCTGAGGCGGACACAAATATTTATATATTTGAATGAAAAATTTTATCCCTATCGGCAATCATTTGCCTTTTATTTGTACATATTGTAATTATTGTATTGTGATGCATTGTACCCCTTTCCTTCCATAATATAGTTATAAATCTTAGATGGAAATTTAAATTAAGTATTTATATTAGAATATAAGGCACTAGAGGCTTTTTAATATGAAAAGCAAACAGGCAATGGAGATTGAATAAATTAAGAGAAGAATCTCTTTTTTGAAAGAAAGCTGCTTCCCTTTCAACGTGATATCTTCTATAAATTACTTTAAGATATAGAATATAAGACTATTTTCGGCCTAATTTTTATTTATTTATTTATTTATTTACTCTTTGGGGGTAGTATGGAAATTGTCATTTCAAAAAATCCCGACTTGGAGTGCGTTTAGGATATGAAGTGAATACAAATTGAAAGGAACATGATTTAGCTCTGACTTGATCTAACATTCAATTCAATTCAATTTTATATATTAAAATACATCACTGCCAAGAAAGAAAACAAGTGTTTTTTTATGAAATTAAATTCTTTGTTAAAATATTTTTAAAGAAATAGGCAATGATTTTTTTTTTGAAAATATTTATTTTAATTTTTGGCAAACTGAGCTTAAAATAGTCTTTTATTTTATACCTTAATATCTATCAGCTAATGCCTTCCTTTTTTATTTTATTTATTAATAAATAATTAATAAAATAAAATGGCAATGGTTTTTAAAGATCAAGTTGAAAGGGTAAAATGAACTATTAATCCATTAGAGACAATAATAAGTAAATTATCAATGTTTTCAAATTACTCAATTCTTTCTATTTCTACTACTTTTCTATATTTTAAAAATATTTGAAATTTTTTCCTAGTTAGGGACCACTAAAACAATATTTTATTTTGAACGATCGGTGACTCTAAAATTTAATCTGACTTACAAATGGAATTAATAACAAAAAAATTTTTCCTCATTTTTCTACAAATTTTTGGCAGTGTCGTAGAATGAAGGAGGCAAGTTTATTGCTTGCCCTGTGCGAGTAATGACGCACCCAGTGTCTTTGCGTTCATCATTACATATCAGTAATCACATGCCTTCCTTCATTATAACCAAATACAATACTGCAATCAAAAATACTTGTGGAAAAAGAAAATGGCGAATCTACATGGAAAAAAGAGAAGAAATTTTTTGTAAAATAATGTGCAATTAAAATTCGATTATCCGGATTGTCCGGATAATCATATACAAATAAATAGGAAAAATAAAAAAAATGAATCGAAATATATAAAAAGCTTGGATTCTCAGGACCGGATAATCGAGTTTGTGTACTGTATATTTCAAAAAAAAAAATTAAAAATTAAATTCGTTTAATAAATATTCTAAAATAAATATTTCGGGTTTTAACTAAATTGAATTGGATTGTGAGTTTTCATTAAAAGTGCGTTCATTGATTAGTCATCGCTTATTACGGGTCTTAAGCCAGAAGAGACGAACGACTTTTTTGGCAAATAAATTTTAAATAGCTTTATATACATGTATAAATGAAAGAAATATTCCATTTTATTATTCTAGTCTCTCGAAATATCTTCTTTGTTTTGTCAAAGACTAAAACAAAAAGTGCAATATATACACCTTATAAATATATATATATTAAATATAAATAAATATTTTTGATTATAAGAAAGATTTATTTTTTTCGTAATTCTATTTTTACAAAATAGACACGTATTATATTTGATTATTAAATCATCCCCATTGCCTGTAGGAAATAAAAAAATCGATTCTTTTTTTTAGTTTTAGTTAAAAAAATAACTTTAACACTTCTTTTTGCGCGCAAAATATTGAAACATATCTCTTAAATACTGTCGTACCAAAATAAATAATAATTTTATTAAAAATCAATATTAGGAAAGTAGAATTAATTTATTTATATACGTTTACTATAATAAAATTAATTTTTAAGCAATTTTTTTCATCTTAAGTAAAAAAAAAAAGAAACTCTTGAATTCTCTTTATATTTTAAAAAATTTAAAAAATATTTTACTTGTTAAAAATAGTGCAATTTCATCCTTTTAGAAAAAAAAAAAAACTTTAATAGGGATCCCATAATGATATAAAATCAAAAGCGATGTCCCAGCTGGGGTCTATACTATTCTATTCTGTTTTTTTCCTTATCCAAATTTTTTAGCTCATTTCACTTTCCTCCACAATGGATCACGCCTCCTTGTTTGCTTTTTCCTCATTAAAAATAAAACATATGAATGGAACCAACAAAAATTAACAAAAATCAAATAAACGGGATGGGATCCCTTCATTAAAAAAGCTTTAATTATTATTAATAATTATCTTTTATATATAATTATTCTTAAATTAAATATATTTTACAAATTATATTAAGTCCCCTTAATCCTCATTCTAAAAAAAAAATATGAATTCAAATTAGCATTTTTCTTTAATCTCTAAAAAGGTTGGGACTTTGAATGAAAAAAGATTTGAGAAAATTTAGGATTCTCCCCAACTCTATTCTTCGGCGTTGATCAAGAATTATTTATTTGTCTTTCCTTTTCATTATTAATTTTTATTTGATGAATTCGAAAGTATCGTAGGTTAGAAATCTATAATTTTTAATTCTTATATTAATACATAAAATTTCAATTTCATATTCATTGTACTTAATCTGTAAATGACTTCCTAATAATTTTTTTTTTGATTAATTACATGTATTAAAGATGCATTTAAAACGTCATGTAAAATGAAATTGTAAATTTACATTCCTAATTTATTTTTAATAAATTATTTCTCATAATTGTTTTTCTCTCTTTTTCTTTTACAAAAAATCTTTAATAAAGAATGAAAAAAGACAAGGATAAGGAGAGAATTTAAAAAAAAGATTAAATTTATTTAAACAACAATTTAAAATATGGTTTTATATATATATCACAATTTACTTATTCAATTGGTCAACGATAAATGGTTATTATGCAAAAGTTGTTGTTGCATCTCATTCAAGTAGTGAATATTTTGTTCATTCATTTGTTCCTCTGGAATCCAACTTAAATCTTGTCTTAAAAAATAACTTCCTAAGAACAAATGCGGTGGTTTCTCATATGAAGATGTCCATTCCTAAGACAATGAAAAGAAAAAATTATTTAGAAATACGATACGTCCTGAGAGACGCATTAAAGTGTCTAGAAAATATAACAAGTTGGAATTAAATGTGAACAAAATCAAAATTGTAATTTTTAAAAACCCTTTGAGAAAAAAGAATCATGGAAATGGAAGGAATAAGAACTAGAAACCGTCGAAAAAAATAAATACCTGAGAGTTTGGTTCGGAAAAAAAACATATGTACAAAGAGCATTCAAATTCAAAAAGAAAAAGTTTAATAAGAGAACTCTGGGTAAAGTTCAAAAGAAGCCGACTAGAAAACATACATCATAAGATTAGAATATTTGAATACATAAGTGCCTCTACAATTTTGCATGGGAAAATGGAGAAGATCGACATAGTACATAAAACATTTAAGAAATGGGATTTTAGAAAAATATTCTTACATACATCTGGCAGATGGAGCTGGAGAAATCAAATTAACGAAAAGAAATTAATTTGAATACTTAAAATAATCAAGGTGCCGGAAGAAAGATGGCCAAAAGCAAAACTGCAAAGGGGAAGAAAGGCAAACTAACGAGATGGATGGAGGACAGAGTGAAGATTGGAAATGAAGGAGGAGACTGACCTATCGACAGCTTAGATCACGAATTTTAAGACTAACTGGAAAAACAGACGTGAATAAAAATCGGCAATTCATCTTATAACGCTCTCTAGATACTCGTATACATAAAAAAGAACTTGGGAAGGAAGGCTAACCGAATATCTGAAGATCATATTCACATCTTATGTGCATGTAGTTTGGACACAATATCAATCTAAGACTAATGATGGACACAAATGAACATTCATTAATTCATCCTGGGGCTCTTCTTATTTTACTTCCTTCCCAAATACATTTATCATGTGTTAAAAAAATGAACAATTATTTTAATTGAGAAAACGGGATTTGACTGATTATGTGTTTTGAAGGTCATAAATATATATATATATAAATAAAAACTTACTTGAGGTGAGAGCATAGAGAAATATTTTTGTCCAGATTCCCGTTGGTATAAATAATAAACATGTCCGGGTTTTTTAACAAAATTGCATGCTGCATGATTTAAATCTATACTTTTCTTTGCTTCATTTAGAATTGATTTAGCTTGTTCTTTTAAAAAGTTCATTTGTTGAGCTATGACTTCCAATTTTCCACATGTGTTGGCAACAATGAAGCTATCAGCCTGGAATTAAAGAAGTAAATAAAATAAAAGGGAAAAACACTTGAAATGGGCGTGCTTTTTTGAATTTTTCTCAAATTCAGATTTTGTATTCTCTTTAGCATCTTAAGTGATTTGGCCCAAAATATGTTAATATGTTGGCGCTGGCTCTGAGGAGATCGGAAGCTCATCATCGCTTTACACTAAACATGTTTGTGTTAGTACCATCCAATTCCAATCTCGAGATCTTTCTTTCTTGATGTTATCTACCCATCTCTCTCTTGGCCTTTTATCTACTTAAATGGCTTTTGTTCTTCTATCCAAGCTATAAAATATTTCCCAAAAATACATAGTATGACTGCATTACTGGTCTTGCCCATCTTAATCTTAATTAATTCATAATCTGATTACCTAACTAAACATTGCCCTTTATAAATACTCAAACAACTCATAGTTCTATCTAGTGTTCTCCTGATTTAAATCCATATATATATATATATTTCTAAGCACTTAATTCTCAAAGATCCTAGTTCTATTCTCAACTTCTCTCTCTAACGACCATGTGTCACACCCATACAAGTGCGTTGTAAACATGTTCAGTTAAAAATAATTTAGAAATATATATTAAAATTTAAATACTTCATTTTTTTTTTTAAATGTGTGATTATTTTTTTAATAAAACTAACCTGAAAATCTGATTTTATTATTCTGAGTTTATATATTTATTAAAGAAAAGAAAAAAAATCATAGATATTGAAAATACAAGCTGTGAAAAGATTATGAAAAATCGTATAAAATAAATACGTCGGAACTAATTTTTATTCTATTGGCTGAATTTATTTGGACTTGGAATTTTATTTTCCCTCGATTATTTATAACAAAAGGATTTTATAATTAGAGAAAATAACAATTTAAAAATTAAAAATAGATTAGTGATGGTATTACCTTGGCAATTTCTTTCGCTAATTCAATAATATCTTCCCTTTGATGTTTGGTGACTCGATATGGATTTATTAATTCCATTGATGAAAAATTCAAATTACTTTCAACTCGCGCAACTAAAATAAAAATAATTTACATTTATAAATATTTATTATATTTTAAGTCTTATTATGTTACTAACCTTTGGCTAAATTTGGATTTGTATCCATTGGAAAAGGAATGTGACGTTTCATTTATTTTCGAAATTCCTTCTATAATATTTTAATTAGTATAATTATGTAAATGTTTTATAAATTATTTTATTTTATTGAAAAATAAAGCTCAGTTAATGGATATAAAAATAAGAAATACATGACATGTATTTTAACCTCTAAATTATAAATTTTTTTTACAAATCAAAATAAATCTTTTTCTTTTTTTTTTTTATTTCTTAAAATGAATTTTAACTCAAAATAATTTGTTTAAAAATTAATTAATTAAATTAAATTTGGGTTGATAAGAGCCCTTTAGCTTATGTAAACTTGCGCAGCACGTAAATCAAACCTTAACGGAGGGAAATTGAAAAAAAAATGTCTATTCGCTAAAGGCTCTCAAAAGTTGCTTTTGTTCAATTCTATTTAATAAGATCTAACCAAATTAAAATTCTAAATTTTATAGAACAATAAGTTTTAAGAAAATGAGTTGCATTAAGATAGACCAAAGTTGGAAAGGGCACTTATATTGAGTATAAAAAAATAAGTTCTACTTTTTAAATATTAAATCAAATTAAGGGTAATTAGCAAGGATAGGGTATTAAAAAATAGATTTTTTATCAATGTTAATCATTTATTTTAATCAAAAAATAAAAATATTTTAAATCTCCATTAATCTATCTAAATCAGTTAAAACTTCGTTTTGATGATTGGCTGCAAAAAAAATTAGAAAAAGTATTAATATTATGATAATAAAGTAGAAAGGTATTAAGAAGAGGTATTTCTCCAGCTCTGACCTCAAGCCAAATAAAATAGCTTTGTTTTGTATTGCATAAGCGATTTTAATTCGCCTAAGTTGTTTGTGAAAAATCTGGGTGAATTCGAAATTTTATGAAAAGAAGTAAGAAACCCTCCCCCCTCCATTTACAGTAAGAATTATCATATATACATAATCATTCTATTATATATATAAAAATATCAAAATAAAAGCAAATTTTTAACAACTTACAGTCAGATGGAACGTTAAAATTGCTTCCGACCAAACAATTTTTAAGAGTAGTATTTGATCCTATTCGACAATTATCACAAAGAATACAATTAATTAGAGAACATCTGAAAAACAAAAAAAAAATTATTATTTATTACCAATAAAATTTGGGTAGTATTCATTCGAATTTATTCCTTTAACCGAAGAAAGGAAGTGTTCAACATATTTATGTGGACAAGTCAGTGACGACGAAAGTGTATTTTTAAAGAATTCGGAGAGAGTAGAATACCAACAATATATCTCTTATTTATTTATCATCAAACTATATTTTTTTCCAACCATTGTGTCTCGTGTTGTCGAATTAAATCCGCACGTATTTTTATAGATGTGGTAATGGGATTAGGCAGCTTCTATCAGGTTATGGCCGGGTATAGGATAAATCTAAAAATTCCCTATCCCTCTGAGTGGAGGAAGGTGTTTAAAATGGCGACCAAACTCGGTTTTCCATTTATTTTTTCAAAACTTTATTAGTATTTGTCTATAGCCTTCAGAGATATATCAAACTGTTTTGGAATTAAATTCACCACAATCGATCTTTTTATAAATTTTCGGGAAACTAACAGAAATAAAAACACTAAAAAAAATTGATTTTTTTTAATTTGAAATTTTTCTTTAACCAATAAACGTAAATAGAGGATCTAAAATAGTTTAATCAGAGCCCTAAATCAACTAAAAATGGGAGACTTATGAATAGAATTGTCTAAAAAATAGGGATTTGAGCGGGGGTTTGTTTCTATTCTACCTTCCTCACTGATTTTATCAACTAGTTTTTGGATATATGTAAGACAGTATTAAAAAAGATTCCATCCTTCTGAGTGGGGAAGGTATTCAAAATGCCGTCCGAAGTTACCGCTTCGGATTTTCGGTTATACCTTCACATCTTCAAAAATATTTGTACTATAGCCTTCAGAGACAGTAAATTGTTTGTAATTTAATACCCACAATTTTTATTACTTTATAAATTTTCGATATATAAACCGAAAAGACACTTTTTAAAAAAAAATAAAATTTTTTTCGGCTATGAACTTTTACTTTTTCAGACAATTTTACTCATGATTTTAATGATTTAGGGCTCAAATTAAACTATATTAAATTCTCTAAGATGACTATAGCGAGATATTTGTCATTTAATATGTCCTTATTGCTTAAAATGTTACTTAAAGAAAAACTTAGAATAAAAAAATCAATTTTTTAAAAATAAGTGTCTTATTTGTAAATTTCTCAAAAATTTTGAAAAAGATCAAAATTGTGGAAAATTTAATTCCATTAGTTTTATATGTGTTTGCTAAGCTAAAGTTGTAGGAGAAATACTAATGAAGTTTCGATGGATTAACTGAAAAGCCGAACTTGGGATGCCATTTTCTCAGGGAAGGAAAAGTAGATAATTTTCAGAAAAATCTTATTTTAATAGTTTCTAACACATATCTAAAAATTAGCTTCTATTAATTAGTTCCGGGTGAAACCTTGAATTTACTGGACTATATAAGTATAAGATGACCACACACCCTTGTTCTATGATAACATTTGCCATGACTACACAATCTTGTAAACGGGTCTTGCTTTGAACTTGTGAGCCTTGTCCAATATGACTTCGCGTCAGAGAAGTGCGAGCTTCGATAACCGCTCGATCGCCCACTCGACTTTCATTACAAAACTGCGTGCATTGCATAGTGCTTCCTGGGTGGATAGCTGGATGAGTAGTAGAAAGAATAAGAGAACTAGCCTAGAAAAAAATCAAATTAATTCATTCATCCTTCTTGTATGAGAGAATAAATAGAAGAATTTCTTTACTATTTTATTTGCGTAGCAATATGAAACAAGTGAGTTGGCTCGGAAAGCGTTTGTCTCTTGTCGGGGAGGTCGATATGCATAACAACGAATTGAATCTCTTAATTCGTGAGGATCTCGTCCAAGAGAGTGACAGGATAAATTAGAGATGTTGATTCTAATTATAGAATCATCGGTAGACGCTAAGATGTCTGTAATAATTAAATTACAATTTAATTACAAAAAAATATCATTTCTAAGAAAAAAATAAATTTATCCAGAAAGAAGCAGGAGGAAAAAACGGCCCTGAAGGCATCGTTTTTTTAATTTTACCCTTAAAACAACAAAGATTTTATTTGAAATAAATTTATTTAATCCCTCAAGAGACTACGAAATCTTCACAGACCAGTTCACAAAAGGAAAGTCTGAAATTGTCTTTTCAGTTAAATCGGCCATAATGTAGAATCAACCGTTCTTATTGGAAACCAAATGTCTTAAAAGATGTATGAAAAAGAAAGAATTTAAATCAGCATTCCGAAAGTTTTCTGAAATTAAGTTGTCCAGAGAATTCCAGAACGTGTCTGCTTCCTTTAATCATTAGATAGCCTATATCTGGATTTATTTAATTACTCTATCGATTACTAAATTATGAAGTGAAATGGCAAAAGATTAAATAATTTTATTTCAAATAAAATCTTTATTATACATTATATATGATATATATATATATTTAGAAAGAAGTTGAATTTTCACATCACCAGAGTGCATTTGCCAAAATAATTTCTCTGGGATTAGTCCAGGTAGAGGAAATATGTATATATGGAGAAATCTCTACTCAGCAACTTAAAATTCAACTCCTATAAAAAGTTCGAGACGACCAAATAGATGGTCCCTCTAAGGTGAGATTATGCAAATATTTTAACGCCCCTTTATAACTCTTTTCTCAAACCCCCTTAAAAAGTTCTAGCCTTGTTGAAATATCATCACCGACAAGACGCCTTTCATTCATTATCTTGCCTTTTTTAGTATCCACTCCAATCAATGATTGCTCAACATCGGTGTTTATTCTTTTCGGTTTGAATAATTGTTTTTTCACAATATATGGCAGTAATTCTCCTTTAAGCGTTCCAAAGGATCTGCAACAAATGAGAGATTAGAATTGAATCTATATTTATATGATTCTTTTTATCTATTTATTTCAACTTACTTCTCGTTCGATAAATAATCGCAAATCCATTTTCTTAAAATATATAAATGAGAATCTATTAATCGACTATGAATCTCCATTTTTTGATGTTTCTTCAGTAAAGAGAGAGGTAAAGAAAGTTGCTCTTCAAAATCGGATGCAGAAGCAAGGAAGACCAATCGGGAAGTAGAAGCATCAATGCCAACTAAATCTCTTTCTAAAAAAAAAAAATTAATTAAGTGGTCTTTATTCAAAGCGATGTATAAATACTTTGAAAAATGGTTAGGGCTTGATATTGAAAAAAACTTTTTCTTGCTTCATTAGACTAATTTGAATGTTTTAGATTGATCAAGCAATTAACAGATAATTTTGATATAAAAAGCGATGATTGTCTGCAATACAAACGAATCAGTCTCAATCGCCCAATGTCATTAAACTCGAGATTAGTAGTACTAATCAATTCCAGTCTCCCTTTATCCTCATGACCTCCTGACCTTCCTGCTATTAACTTCTCTAAAACAATTTCCAATCTTAAACAAGCATCTTTTTTTAATAAATAAGCATGGAGTCTAAATGGAATGAGATGCCGAAAAAGACAAATAAAAAAAAAAAAATCATCTTTTCAAGTTCCCACTCTCTCTTACTCCTGGTTGTATGTGACCAGTTGTCTTTATTAGTCGGTTGGATCTTATGCTTCCATATCCAAAAAAAGAAGGCAGTTTTTTATGTTGCTGTATATCAATTTAATTTTTATTGAAATGTATTATAAATTATATTTCTAGTTTGACTATGAATTGAGGTTTGAAATATATGATATCAGGCATATATATATAATATATCAGTTCGCGATGTTTTCATACACTTGCGATTTAATAAAGCTCCAGGGAAAGAAGTCACATGGAGTTCTGAGTGGCTACTACTGATGGCTGAGAAGGGTTAGGAGAAAGCGATTTCTTTCTCTAGAGCTTTTTTAAATTGCAAGTGGGATCATTTTGCGATGACTCGCTTAAGGTGCTTACTTTAGCTAGCGGCTATCAAAGATGAGATATTTTTACCTGGTTTTGGTTTGACTTTTGGTCCTGGTAGAACAATCTGTGACATTTCGTTTGATAATTCATTTAAAAAACAAGCCACAAGACTCGCTTCATGTTTACGGAAAAGATCAATAAATTCCCTCAAATTTAAATCAGAAATTAAATCACATGAAATTACAAAGACGTCACTCTGAAAAAAAATTAATTATTGTTTAAATTATTTTATTGCAAGAATATACTCACTAATCACTAAGTTCATCTTTGCCACTATATAAACTCATTTCAAAATGAAAAATTGAGAGAAAAACTAATAAAAATTTCTTACAATCAGGCAGAATCGGATCAAGTCAATGCGGGGTCCAATTGAAACTTTTTCCAAGAGACTCTTCCAGTAGCGTGAAAATAAATTTTGCCCCCCTAAAGCATCAAATCAATAAATCTATCAATAGCATAAGTGAAATGCAAAAATTTAATGAAAAAAAAATTTTTATTTATTTTTCTCTTTTTTCAGACCAAAAATGAGCATATTCATTCAACATTTGTTGGGGGCAGACTTTTCTTGCAATGAATTTCAATCTCATTTCTGTTAAAAAAGATTTAAGAAAGTAAGATAAACTTAAATTTATAATATTTACAACGAAATTCAGTGTCTTGTGGGAAAAAAGTATATTTTTTTTCAAATATAGAGGTGGATTGTGTCCCTTCATGATTCTAATTCATAGAAATCAAAGGCTTGGGAAAAACTTTACCTTCCTATTGTTTAGATATTACTCTTCTCATTTACTAGCAAAAAAATAAAATTCACCTTAATTCGATCTTTGATGAATCGTAATGAGTCAGCAGTTCCCCAATCTTCATTTGCTGGAATACCAACTAAATCGATATTTATTGGAATTTGTAGTGAATCCAAAGCAGTTTGAAAATCTGTCTTCTGAGATTCAAGACAGACAAGAATGGCCTCTAAAAATATATATATATATTATTTTAAATATTAGTCAAGAGACTTTACATATATCGTAAATACAGAGAAGGCCTTAATTCGCTAACTTCTCAATATACATTCAATTATTTCTCCTCAAATGAAGGATTTGAATGAAAAAACACAAAAGACGCTCTATTTATTATTGAACAAATATTTACCTTTAAATCCAGCATTATGGAGTTGAAGTAAAGGAAACATTAGAAGTGGTTGGTTTCCTACAGGCAAAAGGGCTTTAGGTCTGGAAGTACAAAGCTCTGTCATTCGGGAGCCTCGTCCAGCTGCCATGACAACGGCTTGTAACTCTGGAGAATTCATCCTACAACACGAGAGACATACATTGAATATTATAATATTACTGGATTAGGTAGCCTTTACTTATTTTGGGGGATGTAAAGCAGGAGCAGGAACAGGAGCTGCCAATAACAACACTTTTTGAATTCTATTTAAGCATCTATTTAAGTTATAATGTAAGAGTGATTCTTATACATATATATATGATTATCAACAAGACATTTATATTGTTATCCAACTCTCGATACAATCAAATGATTCGATGACTGACAATGACTCGAAAAGTATAGTTAATGGTTTATTTTATTTGGTTGGATTTAATCACTCGACAGAAATGCAAGTGTTTTTAATGTATGATAGGGATGTTAATAACTTCAGGTTAAATGTAAAAACAAAAGGGCGGTACAACTTAATTTATTGAATAGAATATTTTTCGAAGTTTTGGTCTTGAAAATCCTTGAAGACGGCAACACTATACAGGTTCAAAAAGTCGTATATTCAATTCTAAGCAAATGCACTGCACTTGTTATTTATTCAGTTATATGCAAATGTGATGCTGAGTTCCAAAAAAACGACTAGAAATGACTAGAAAAAGTTTATTTCATGTTTTCCTCTTTTAATCTTAACTACTGTTAGATATTCAGTTTCGTTTATTTTTAAGCATATGGAAAAAAAGATGATTATTAGTAATTGATTTTAATTAACAAACAATATAAACAATATAAAGCAAAAATAGTAAAATCAAATATCAAATGAAATTGTTTATATGAAAAATAAATTCTAATAAGTAAAATGAAAACTAACCTTTATTAATTTTGTAGAGTTATTATCAAAGATAATTGAAATTCGTAGCTCTAAAATCATAAAAATATAATAAGAAAAAGAGATTTATATTTAAATACCATGTGCAACATATGTAACATATTGCATGGATTGCATCAAAATTCTTAAAAAATGTCAAACCTTTGAAAATATTAGCACGGTGAAGCTAGCGGCCACAGATAACAAGATAGAACACGAACGTGTATAAAAATTTGACCGTTTAACGACATCTCTTCTCCATTTGTTAAACTAACATCAAAAAACATCCCGGGAGAACATAAAATTAAAATTCCATCCTCTACGACCCTCATTATTTTATTACTTTAATTATTAATTTGGTTATATAAATGAAAGAGATACTCACAGAATATAATAAATAAAAAAAAGGAAATATAAAATGATAATTATTCTCTTTAGTTTTACAATACAAGTATATATATAATAGAAAATAAATAATTTTTAGTATTAATCATTGTCCTTGCCGATAAATTAAACAAAGATAGGGCATCTCACTAGTTAGTATTTGAACTAGTAGTTCCTTCGAAATTAACTGTGAAAAAATAATAATAATAAAAAAATATATAAAAATAAACAGATTTAATATTAATAAATATTCTTGGGGGGGACCGTTGATCTATTTAAAACTACACTTGATATATATTCATTTGCAAATTTGCTGGACACCTACATCCCAAAAGAACTGGAAAAAAAAATGTTTAAATTGATATTTGATTAAATATTAAACAAATCTTTGAATTAGATGATTTAGGAAAAAATTACGAGGTTTTGGGGTTAGAGGATATTCTATTACAAAACGACTTCCACTAAAACACCAAAAAATATTTATTATATAATGTAAATTTTTCAGATAAATAATTTTATAAAACATAAAAATATTACAACAAAATAATTACCTCTTTCAACTAAAATATTGATTTAATTAAGAAATACATACCATACCTCTCTTTAAAATCAATTATCAAAAAACTCAAAGATATTTTTGTTTTTATTAAGGAAAAAAATTTATGCAAAAAGATCAAGTGATTTAAAAAAATAGAAAGAAGTAGAGGAGGAGGATATTAGAATAGAGCGGTGTTTCCCAACGTGGGGCCCACGCCCCACAGGGGGGCAATTTGATTGTTAAGGGGGGCAATTCGAAAAT
>JAAAKE020088910.1:30107-43099 GCA_010014785.2 Anisolabis maritima | reverse complement strand
AGTGAAATATGTTTTACAGTACGTGTACATACATTATATGAAATGTAAAATAAACTTTGTTGTATGTATTTGCATACAGTATTTGTAGTTTAATTATTAACCTAATTGTTCTTATAATTACCGCCCGATAGACCGGAATTTTCGGTAGTCCGGTCCCGAACGTGCCGGATTATCGGACTTCTACTGTACTCAGTCCCGCCTGTTTTTAGTCAAACAAAGATACTTCGGGGTGCCTATTTTTTTTATAAATGTTGCTGATGAAAAAACACCAATTGTTAATCGAATATACCCGATTAAACAAATTCACAATTAGATAGATATCTATTATGTATATCAAAATAAAATAAACAAATTTTCTTTTGTTTCATCTTTAGAGCTAATTAGAAGATATACATGAAAACCAAAAAAATCAAATTTCATAATCTCATGCCTATTATGAAATTTACTATTTTTGGATTTTATGTAGCTCTTCTAATTAGCTCTAAAGATGAAACAAAAGAAAATTTGTTTATTTTATTTTGATATTAATATTGTACATCTCTAATAATTATATTAATTATAAAATTAGTCAAAGTTGCATTTTTCAAATAGAATCCATTAACAATACATTAAATGTATTGTGAAAAATTAATTTTTTCACGTGAAATCATCTCTAAATTTAAAGTAGCCAAATTTTGTAAAAAAAATTTTATATTTCTTCCGAAATCAAAGGTTGGGATAATGATCAATTAAGAAAGGCCTAAATATTTCAACTTGTGTTTGATCAATTAAATTTTAACCATCATTATATACAATAAATAATAAATCTCATTTCATTAATGAGTCTATGTTAAGCCAACAAGCTCTATTACAAAAAAAAATACGTATATTAACGTGGAAATCTATTATTAAATTCTACCTTAAATAAAAGTAAGAAAGTAAAAAATATACACAATCTAAGATATTTAATTATAATAAACGTATATAATATAATTATAATAGCCTGACCGCTTTTCCAATCTATAGTTTGCTCTGTGCTGGACTTTGTTTATTTTATTAAATAATTATTTTATTGATAACCGAAGGGCCCATATACCGCAAAAAATAATCATATTATAATGAATTTCAAATAAGGGTAACAAAAATAAGCAACACAAACTATGCATGCGTGTAGGGTTGCATATTAGGAATAGTTGAATGCAAAATTTTCAAAAGGCTCTAATAGATCTTATAAAATGCCACTTAAAATTTATTTAAAATGAAAAATTAACATCATATTTAATTTTGGGAAAAATTGGGATGGTGAAATTAATTGTGAGGTTTTAAAAGCTTTGCCTGCAACGTTCCCTAATATGCAACCGAGCACGCGTGCCTATTGGTTGTCAGTCTTTTAGGCTTGCTTATTTATTTTTGTCAGGTAGTGAAATAAAATTAAAAAAAAAAAAAATAAATAATATTTGAATAGAAAGATATTTTTTTAAAAGGATAAAATAAAATATATTAAATTTGTTATAATTTTAATTTTAAAATAATATTAAAAATGAATAGTCAGTGACTTCCGGCTCTTAAACTATCAGGGGTTGTTTTGGCCTTGGCTTGGTGGAAGTTAGGCAATCCAAATTGCCAAATAACTAATGGATTTTTCGATTAGTTGCGCCAAAGCTCCTCTGGATCAAACCACGCATACTCAGTTTTTAATTTCTAATTAATAACTGCGCATATGTGATCGGGTCTAGATAATCTCTGGAGCAATTAATCAAAAAGCTCATTTGTGCTTTGTTCATTTCAGCACCTACTAGTGACCAAACATGAACGAATTTATGCACACCATGATAGGCAGGTTGTTTGACCTGTGGCCAGAGCTGCCTATAGAGAGGGATGATCAGATTCGACTTGCGTTAGAAACCCCGGGGACAAGGGGACTGTAATGATTTATCAGTCCTGCTTGTGGGACTTATGATATCTTTCAATTACTTATGTAGCAAGGCCTAGTTAGATTTTTTAAGGAATATGATGTTGAAAGGTTAGCATATCCGATTGTATAAAATTTTATTATTAGATGATGAACTGAGAAGGAAGGAAACCCTCCTGTGCTTTAATATTCTCTCTTTGATTGGTCGATGCCTTGTCGCGGGACCTCCGTACCTAAAAATATTATTTATTCAATTATTTTAATAAAGTATTATTTCGCTCGTTTCAATTTCATTATTTTCATATCTATTAGATTCTTTTAAATGAATTAAATTTCCCTATTATAAAAAAATCCAAATCGACTTTTAATTAAACAAAGAGGAGAATAGAAATAGTTTAGTAGAGAAAACAAACGTGAGTGGGAAGGGAAATATGGAATGAAGAATATCCTCATTTTATTATTTAATGAATTTAATTAAAATATTTCTTTGTCTTCTTGGATAGACTAGGAATAATAAAATAACAATGCTGGAAAAAAAAATTAAAGTCTGCAAAGAAATATAATAATATCATAAATATATAAATGTATAAATTAAAAATTGAAAAAAAAAATATTTAAATATAAATTAATTAAAATTGAGCTATATTTGTCAGTAACAAAAAGTGAGAGATGGAAAAATATTTTTTTACGGGACCATTTCTTTCAAATTGATGTATAAACGAACGATGTGAGACTAGAGTTGTCAGTAATTTATAAAAGTACCAAATATCAAATATTTTTTTTATTTGCAGTAGTAAATACCATTACATTTCAAAATACTGAAAATATTCACGGAAGTATTTTTTTTAATAGCCAATGTCAGTATTTCTTAAAGGAAGTAGTATAAATTCCAAAATTAGTATATGAAATTTAAAAGTTCTTGAAAGTATTGAATACCAGTACTTTTAGACTAGTTTGTGGTACACTACAAGGAGAATTCTTGCATACTGGTAAAGTAAAAAAGGAACAAGAAATATCAAGTACAATTTTGTTTTTTTTTAACTTGAGAAAGGGTATGACGAGCCCCCGAAAAGTCGAAAATAAATATTGTTTTTAATTCCTTGCATTTTATCTCTTTAAATAAAATAAGAAATTTTAATCGATTATTTATATCTTCAATCATAATTAAAGAGATTATATGATATTTTTTATTATACAATATTATTACTTATTTTTATTTTTTTATTAGGTAAATGGCTTTTACTTTTAGAATTTTTTTTTTCGTTACTTTAAAAAAAAAAAGGTGAAAATCTGAGGAAAATGGAGAAAGAATTTATCTCTGTCATATTATGTTCTCTCAGTATGAAAGCAATTTCCTTCCCTCTTGTTTGTTCAATATTCTATCAATTCATTACTGAAAAGATTTTCTTTTATTTTATAGAGATGTGATTATTGGGAAGAAAATATAAAAGCCTATCAGCCAAGATGACATCAGGAGGGCGAGTTGTCTCCTGGAAAATATATTTTTTATAATGATCATTTATATGAGAAGAAAAGAGTTAATTTTAAATTCATTTTACTTTTCGAGGTTTAATAAAGATATTTATAGGAATTGATTAAGAAATTGATTAGCAAAAAAAAAAAATGCAACTTAATTTGAAACAAAAATGCATTTCTTGTGTTATCAAATATAAAAAATTAAAAATTTAGATTAATATAAAAAAAAAAAAAAAAAAACGGAAGTTATCTTTTCTTGGTGGTGCAGTAAAAAAAACTCAGAATTCCACGATGATTATAAAAACGCAATTGTTATTTTTTCGATGTTCTTTAGATAGTTGATAAGAAATTTGCATGGGTAAATGCATCGAACTATTCGAGATATTCAAGTTCTATATTCACACATCTCATGTCCAGTTTAGGTAGAGAATTAATAAAAATAAAAAAAATAATTACTACGGATTAGTGACTGCAGTTGCAAGTTCGAGTCCCGCTTATCGCAAAAAATTATTCAACATTGTCAAAGTCTCCTCCTGGGAGAGGAAAGTCGGAAGTAACTTTCATTTAGTGATGGCCTAAGTGCCGGACGGGAAACCTGTCCCTAAAATTAAATCCATCCAGCATAGATAGTTGATATTAAATGATGCAAATCATAAAAAAAAAACAAATGATTTGTTCATTATGATTTATGGATATAGATAAGAAATAACAAGTTCGATATCTCTAATAGTTTCGATACAGATGCCTGTGCAAAAATTTTATTTCCAACTATGGGTTGCAGAAACTAGCAAGAGTTTGTTTGTTGAAACGTGGACAACCCATTCACAAATGAATTTTTCGATTAATTGGTCTTCTATTGAAATACTCATGCGCAGTTGTTAAATCTCTCTAGAACAACAACAATTGAGCATGAGTATTTCAATAGAAGACCAATTAATCGAAAGATTCATTTGTGATTTGGTTATTTGAGTTGCCTAAGTTTCAACAAACCAACTTTAACTAATTTATTCAGCCCATGGTATTATTCAAATAATTAATTATTTTAAATTCACGAAAATCTCAACGAATAAGTTATGATCATGAAATAAAAATTATATTTAGCATAATTAACTGGAAGTAGCTTGCCAGCAATCAGCCATCAATTTATTTATAAAGGTAATAAATTTGTATTTTGAATATCAAGAATGTTTTAATCTATTTTAGAACCTTGTTCTTTGTGAGATAATAAATTTAAGATATTCGACTAAAGAAAATATTATTAAATTTCTTAAATAAAAAGGAGTTAATTAAATTATAAAAGATTCGGGGTAGGAAATGTTATTATGAGCCTGTTTTATACGCTATGAGATTAAAGTGTAGCCGCCCCTTGGAATTAGGCAACAAAACCCAACTTGTTTTATGATGGGCAGCGCACCCAAGCAGGCGGGTTCCGCTCCTCTCATCACTTCCTCTAGGGAGTTGAAAGAATTCACAAAGGGAAATAGAAGGCGTAAGCTCCCTGGATCCTTCTTTTAGAAATTATCTAAAGAACAATAAAAACTATCTCCATCAAGACAAGTGTAATTTATAATTTATAATTTGCCGATATATGTAATATCATCTATACATTTATTTTTGTAATTTCATGTCATTCTTCTCTAAAAAAATAAGGTTATTGGCCGAATATGTGATGGTCATTTTCACCCATTTTTTCCTAATCGTAATTTGATTAAAGTTCAATATGAAAAATGAAGGGTGGACAGATTCTGCTATTTTTTTAAGAGCTCGTTATTTTTTGCAGTGAACGCCTCGAGTTTTCATTCCGATTCCCTTAAGCCTAAACTAAATATGACTTGAGCTCTTTTTCTTAGCTGTGTTACGCCATGCCAATTCTTATTTCTGGAACGGAACGAAATCTCTCCATCTCCATTTCCATCCTCCACCCCCTCTCCTCTGCCTCATCTCGCATGATGGCTCATGTCATCCAGATCATCACGTTGATTGGACCAAGCCATTAACCAAAAAACAATCCCTCACCTTGTCACATATTTTTTTATTCTAATTTTTTTTTAACAGGTTACATGGAAAAAGATTGTCAACTCTTTTCAATAGAATGGAAAAAAGACATTTTTATTTTTGTATAGAGAAGTGTTAAAATAATTAAAATAAAAATTTACATACATTATTTATTGTAGCACTTAATTTTAACATGTGTCCAATTAGTCTTTTGTTAAGAAATTATTTTAATATCATTAAACGAAAATTTCATTTAAATGTTAAAGTCATAGTCTAAGCCTTAAATTTGTTAAATTTCGCTCCAATCAAATTTTCTTAATTTCATAGAACGACAATATTATTTAAGGAGTCAGTTTGCATTTGGTAACTACACTAGTTTTTATTTTTGTACTCAAGCCCCAATTTTTCCATCTGCTCCTCTGCTTATTGTCAGTAGTTCACTCCCATTCTTTTCTCACTCCACTTCTCTCTCCCTTCATTACATTTTCTGCCATATATTTAGTTTTAGCATTAATTGGTAGAGTCTCCGTCATAAAAGATAAAAGAAAAATCAGGGATTTCGAGAAAATCTTATTTTATCATTAGGTTATAAATATATTTAGATTTAGAAATGAATAATTGAATGGAAACTTTCATAATTTTTTTTTCCTATTTAAATTATGATTCCGTCTACCTAGTAAAGCGGCCGATTAGCTTTCCCTTGAACACCGAAGTGACTCCAGGGTGTGTGTCCACAGAAGAAGAAACACTGGTTTACAATTTCATTTATTACTTATTTACATCTAAAAATCGAATTTATTGTTTATTATGAAATATCTCACCTCTAGATAAAATTTTTATATAAAATTTCTGAAAATATTAAATATAAAATAAAGTCTCTCGAATAAAAGTTATTCGGAAAAGATGAGCTTGTGTGTTTGAATGTTTGTGTGTGAGAGAGAAAGAGAGAGAGAGAAAAAGATGGCGGGAGAGTGATGAAATAAAAGATAAGATTAGTCCTATTTATGGAGGCTCTTGGAATCTCTTTTTACTCGATCATTTAATAAATTTATAATAACACCAAATAGATCATCATCATTTGAAAAAAAAAAAAAATACAATGAAATATAAGCAACTATTATTATATACACTTACTATTTTGTTATTAAAGCTTTATATTGGGAAATCTAAATAAGAAACATTTTTGTTTGCCATTTTAATAAGCTCTATAATTGGGTCATTTATTTTATATATATAAGAAATAATATAATAAACTCACCATTTGAAATAATAAAGGTCTTATAATCCATGATAATTATTAAAATAATCAGTAAATTAACTCCTGCACTAACGAATAAACTGTGACAGATTAAGAGGGATAGAATTACTCAAAGAATATACAATTAGTGGAGGCGCGTCATTAGAATAAATATCAATTTTTTTTAGATTTTTAAATTAATAGACAAAAAATATTTGTTTATAAAATTAAAAAAATATATATTTTAAATATTATTATTTATATATATTTGTTTAATTATAAATTATAATTAAAAATCATTCTCTTTAGAATTCTTTGACTGTTTTAAATATTTTAGTTTCTCCGCAGGACACCAGTCAGCGTTACTGTAATGTTAGTGAATAATATTGAGATATGTTGATATCATTAACTGTCAATTAATCAAGTTACCTAGTTACAAATGCGTATACAAGAGGGGGAGTAAAGGGACCTCCATGATTTTTTTTAAAATATTAAGTCTTTTTTTGGCTGCCGAGGCCATTTATACTATAAACTGTATAATTGTATTGCGACCCCATGATTTAGATTCGGATTCAAATTAGCAAATTAGCATTAATAAAGAAGTCCTGAATCTTTGTAAAAATTGATAATGATGATACTATTGGATTTTATTATATAAGCTACATTATTTGAATTAGTTTGCCATCGACGGTCAGAGTTTCGCACTAGAGGCAAGGGCGATTCAGACTCTCCTCTCCCCAAAATGAGCATTTTTTTTGTGAATTTATATATATTTACACAAACTCAAACACTCGTGCATTTATATGCTCAAAGATGAGTAAATTATTTGTATCAATCATAAATGTCAACAATTTGAAAATTTTGTATTATATTTTGAGAATGACATAGACGTAATTAGGGGATAATCGGTGGGCCTTGTTCCTTCGGCTAAATAAAATAAATATAATGAGTAAACGAGCCACTCCCCTCCCCCTTCTTGTTGGCTCTTCCTAGTTACAAAGCCTAGTTAGGCCTTTGAGAAATGGGAGCGGAATTGCAGCCCATCTAAGGCTTCAAATGTTTTCTTTTTTTATATAATTTGTCTCATTTCGAAAATTAGATGGTAATTAACATACTCCTTTTCTATAATATAAAAGAAAATATGATTATATTATTTATCTAAATATATGATCGTACCTAAAAAATAAAAATTTTAATAAAAAATAAAAGCGTTTTAACAAAATAATATAATAGAACAAGTCATGAAACATTTAAAATAATTGCCTATCCATGTCTGAAGCAGTCAAACAAAACGATAATCATTTATCTAATGAATGTTGACATATTATAATCATGTAAAATTTTCTACCTCGATATTTTTTGACAGGCTGTTGAAAATGATCCAAAAAAATTTATCAAAATTATATGAAGGATAATTTAATTTATCACCATCAAATCCAAGTATATATCTATCAAATAAATGTTTAAATAGTAAAAAAATCCTAATTTCCAATTAAAATAAAAAATCATCTATGATTGTGTGAAATAGTAATGTGCCCGAACTTGGGCATCATTAGGAAATAAATTTTTGGTTGATATAATAATATATAAACTAATAAAATTCACCAAAAAAAAAAAATGAATATTTAGAGGTTACGATTGACAAACGGCCAAAGTCACTTTGACACGCTCTAATATTCTTGAATAAGGAGATCTAATACGAATAGAAAATGACCGAAATAACGATACATGCAGCAGCATTCGGGTCATTTAGGACATATTCGGTTCATATCGGGTTTCCGTCTTCGAGTAAATTCAAGTATGTGTCAACCTAGAGGAAAAACATACGATATTCATGTGTAACTTTAATATTTAATGGATGCCTTTAATCGTGCGCTGTGAGTCGATGAATGGTTTCCCTCAACAGATAGGTCCTTCTTCCGATAAGGGATCCAACATTTACCAGAAATTTGTCAAAAGTATTAATAATTACTTTGATTGTAAGATGTTATTTTATAAAAATAATAAATATTTCAAGTAAAAAAAAAAACTGCATAAATTAATGGAACCATCTAAAAACTTTGTTTTAATTATTTTAAGATCGGATAAAATTAAAAAAAAAAAAAAAGAAATTAAAATGAAATAAAAATGCTAATTTTCCGTAGAATTTTTATTTTTACAGAGTAAAATATTAAACTCACACTCTTTCTCACTCTTTCAGAGAATAAGAGAAATAAATAATTTTAACATTTTTTTTCTTGTCACGGTTGTTTATAGACTGAATTCAATTAGCCTTTAGGGATTAAAGGGTCAGGGTTAAATAAAGGGCTTTAAAGGGAGTGAGGGTTTGGAATGGAAATATATGTTGGTCTATTCATTCGTGAATGTTTTAAAAACAGACTTATTATTATTCATCGAATTTAGAAGCAAAATATATATAGAGTCCATTTAATAAGGAAATAGAGTTGAAAAAATCTTTGGTATGTCGAATTGAGTAAACAAGGTTTGTTTATAGAAGCAAATTTTAATTATAAATTATTAGGAGATAATTTTAGAATTAATATATCCTGTTAAGGCTCGTATTTTTCCAGTGAAAAAAAATTTGTATTTTTTACCGAACCAATTTTAATTTTTTTCTATTCATAGATTTTTACCATCTTCAGCCCGGTTTCCTGAACTGATTAATTGCCGATTTAAAAAAAATAAAAAACGATTAGTCAACCGATTGGAAAAAAATTTTACAATTATTTAAATGAAAATTTTTTAAGTTTTTAGCAAAAGCACTGAAGTTTTGTAATCTCTATTAAATTAATGTTTCTTAACTTATTCTCCCTGCATGGGGTATAATGTGAGTAAATATAGTGAAGAGGGTATTAATTCGATCATTTTTCTATTTTATTTTTTTTTGGGAAGGAACTGTCTCTTCCTCTGAATACGTCACTGCGCGTGCGGTCTCTCTCTTTAATAGTAAACCATTCGAAAGGTTGCCAACAAAGCCAAGCCCCACCTGCCATATAAATTCATTCTTTGAATAAATAAAAAATACATCATTGGTAGTTTGCGAAGTTTGATTAATTAATAATAATTATTTTATTAAATATTGGAACTATCTTTTTCAATGAACGCTTACAAAATCGGAAATGATAATAATATCTTTTGGGAAAAGTGAATGAAAGTGCTGTTAGCAATTGGAATAATTTAAAAATAGATTTTTTTTAATGGCCTCGGCTCTAAGCCATTTGGCAAGATCGCCTAGGGCTTTTTGCCTCTAAATTAGATGAATAAATAGAGATAAATAAATAAATAACCATCAATAATTTATAAATGTTCTTCAAATTTCAAAGTATAGTTATCAACAAATTTTTAAACATAGTTATTATAGATAATGCATTAAGAAAGCAATTGACATGTTTGCAATATTTCTACAAAATACCAACATGATATTAGTTAATGGTTGTTGTGTTGTCCTGAATTATAAAAAAATGGTAAACGTTTTGTTTGGTCGAGTAATATTAGGCCATTCGTAGCTACAAATAACTACATCCTTCATTATAGCATTATTCTGAAGAAGTTCGGGAGATGCGATCAAAAGGTTGACTTAATCATTTAATAAAGAGATAAAGAAAAACTAAAGATTATTTGCGTTCAAATGATTGCTATTTTATTTTTTGATATTTACTCCAAATATTTTAATTAAATAAATAAAGAATAAACATGTATTATATAAAGAAAATGTAATAACTTACATTTACGAAAATAATGAGTACAGCCCGGGATTGAACCCGGGGATTCCACTTACCGGTTGAGGTTGATTGCATCATAAATTTTCATACCCATTCGAGGATATGAGATTTAATTAAGCAATAGCTAATTTGCTATCAAAGAAATACTTTCTCTTGATGGCGAATAAGTAATCAATCTCACATCTGCGAATAGCTTTATGAATGCAGTCAAAACTCTCAACCAATAAGCGGAAGGCCCGGGTTCGATTCCGAGCTGTACACTATTTTTTCAGATGTTTAGTTGATACATTTTAATTATATGTTTCTTTCAAGTAATATTATATAATTATTTTATAGCTTTTGGTATTAATTGATTAATATCATCAGTTGGTATCTTTTCCGTTGGATGAGAAATGTAAATACGTTCTCCGAGTTATTTAGCAGCTATAAAAAATAATTCCAAGGGATGGAAAAGTGTTTAAATTTCTGGGCTGGGGAAGGTTGACAACCACTCAACCAGGGAATTGTTTTGTTTAGAATATGGCGATGACCTCATCAATTTTTCTTGGCAAAAACGCAAACAGTTTAGTCAGGATAATGAATGAGCTTATAATAACCGTGAGACATTTAAAAATAATAAATCTAATTAGAACAAATTTTTGTTATATTTTCACTCACTAGGAAAAAGTGCGAAATATGATTTTTTACGTACGAATATGAAATTTTCAAATTTGGAATGAACAGTATATGGGCATTATTAAATCATTGAAGATTTATTACTCCCGAAGGAATTATTGTATAATATATTCTGTTTGTATTTTGGTTCATAACGCAAAGAAAATACGACATCTGTCTGTCATTCTCTGGATTAAATTTAAGTCCCCAAACAATTTACACAACTTGAAATATTGGAGATTAATTGATTGTTTTGATGAAGATGTTGTAGGTGTCAAATATCAATTTCAGGAAATTAATAAAGTACAAAATATTTTGGCATATTTATGTCATTTAAAAATATAAAATATAAAAAATATTTATAAATCCCCTTGTCCAAAGGACTTACCCTAATGCCAGATAGGAGGGGTGATTGATAGGTTACTGGTAAATCCCATCTAGTCTGATGAGCCAATTAAGTGGTGAACTTTCGCAAGTTCAGCGAGGGAGAGGTGTCATAGGAATTGCTTTTCCCTCTATTAACGGTATTTTAGAGTGGGAATAAGATTTGTGGATTTCGCAGAACTAAAGAAAACACTGTTGTGAAGAGAAGCTAAGGAGCTGTAGCCATAGGATCTGGCATTTTTATAGGAGGGCTTAGAATATAAGCAAAACACGGATTCTTATTCAAATTGATTATTATATGAAATTTTAATGAAAGGTGGAAGGTGGCAGTGGCTGTTATAAAAATCAATATGAGATGAGCTCTCGGCGGCTATGTAGGTTTATAGCTCTAGTTATGATTGCAGGGGAACGGATTAAATAATTGAGAAAATATTTTATATACCTGCGTTGTATATTCTTTTTTGCTTCCTGTAGGGTAGGAAACCCAAATAACCAACTCACTAATTAATTTTTCGACTAATTGCTCTAGAGCTGTTAAATCTCCAAAGAAAATAATATTTGAGCATGCGTTCGTGCTCCAGAACAGCGGTTCCCAACCTTTTTCGTTCGTGGACCGCCAAACGATGTAACATTTTTTCACGGGCCGGACAGGTAAAAAATTAAAGAAAAAATTTCCAAATATAAATTTACTTTGAATAAGTACAATCTGAAATAAATAATATCATATCATTTATAATATAAAAATGTGAAGCGTTCAGGACAAAATAAATTTGTAGTAAGCCATATTCGTGTTAAAAACTTTATTCAAATTAAATTTTTTAAATAGCGTTATTTCTCTAGAAAAAGACTGGCGGTTCAGATCCACTGGTCTAGATCAATGAATTAAAAAATCCATTAGTGAGTTGGTCATTTGGGTGGACTAGCTTACAGGAGGCAAAAACTAATTTCTGAAATCCATGGAAAATTAAAAAACAAGTGATTGATCGTTTGCTTTTTTGATAACTTATTCTGAGAGAGTCACTAAGGACACAAGACCGCGCAATGCAGAAAATATGTTTATAACGCCAGACATCCGACCCATTAATAACCTATTGATCGATTCTTGAGTATTATCAAACCAAAATATATGGATTATTGGAATACGAAACCCAATAATTTGTAAAGTTTATTATATCTTGGAAAAAATTACTTCATTATTATTTATTTATAAAAGAAAAAATGAGAGCGTCAATAAATTCACTTAATTTATTTCATTTATAAGAAAAATATTATTTTTTCTTCCATTACTGTTTCAACAAGGGGCGGAGTCGACTAGCAATCTGCGGGCTATTGAAAAGAAGGAAATATGTTTTGTCCACCTGTGCACAGGTCTCCGGACCAGCGAGTGGGAGATAATTTAGCCCAGGCCTTAACGCCCTTGGTCCATTTTATAAATAGTCATCAATTGCACTTGAAGAGTTGTTTTTGCTCCAGATGTCGGTCGGTCCCAAGAGGGGGAGGGCTTAGGAATTTTTGCGCCTTAATGCCTTGCAGTGAGAGGACGGGGGGGGGGGGGGGGGGGGGGGGAAAAAAGGGAAGAAAACTTGGGGGGGCGCCCTCCATATTTTTCTCTCCCCGGGTTCCCACTTACACT
>JAAAKE020088910.1:0-30097 GCA_010014785.2 Anisolabis maritima | reverse complement strand
TGGAGCGCGGAGGGGGGGAGGGGGGGGGGGTGGAGCGGGGGCGCTGGAGAAAAGAGGAAGCAAATCTTGGCGAGACGCCTGACATATTTCTCTCTCCACGGTTTCACATTCACATTCGTAGAATCTTTTTTTTTTTTGTGATATTTTTCTTACCCGAAGAAGAAAATGAGATTATATTGAGAAAAATATTCCTTCCTAAAAATAGAGAAAAATATAGTCAAGCTGATATTTTATTGTGAATTGCAAATAAATAAAATCTCGATATAGCGGATTAAATAAGAGAAGCTTGTTCCCTTTAAATATAATCATATATTATCATAATGCTCTTGCATTTATATTTTATCTTCCATATTTCAAAAGAAAGATTGTGGAGGAGCCGTTTTGTAAATAAGATCTATAATAAATCTAGTCTACAATAGTGACTGGCTAGAGCGCATTCTCGCGGTTTATGAAAAATTCGCAATTTTTTTTTAAACAAAAATTGCTCAAAATAACGATTAGAGCAATTACCATATGTATTTGAACAATATTTCGCCAAAGTTAATACTTAGAGAGATTTTTTGGTATATATCCGGTTTGAACTTTAAATGAAGTTCCGCTTCATCAATTATTGTTATATTTTTTTATTTTTTGTCTCTTTGGCATCGAAAGTAATATATTATTAAACAAGTTACAGTGACAAAATAAAGGTGATAATCGTTATAATTCTATATTTATTTAAATTAATTGCTAGTCAATATAACTAAATAAATTTTATCGCCCAGAACGGGAAGCAAACCAATGGCCCTTGGAGCAAGAAACAACAGCTTTCTCTCTGCTCCAAGGCATATGAGCTCTATATTACATATTATATTGCAAATTTGGTTTCGTTTAGCAGCCCTTCGCACGAAATTTAATATCTAAGTTCGTTATACATATCCATTGACGGGAAATTCTACTCAAACTGGAAAGAGCGTAGGGCTATTTTGAACACAATAATAAAAGAGGCAACCAGCTCAAAAGACAAGCAGCTCTGGTTACTTTTTCTAGAAAATAGGCGCATTTTATTTTATAATCTTTATCATCTGTTACATGTAAAAGTAGACTAATGGTTGAATTGATCTTACTAGTTTATTATAAGAGCTACACAAAAACTCAAGAGAACTTATCTTCTCATATAATTAAATGTGTTATTTTAACTAGTAAGGTCAACATAAGCGGTTGTTTATTTTTGGATGTAACAGAAGATTTATGTAACCGATTAAACTTTTATTTGAAAAGTTTTTAATCAAATATAATAAATTATAAAATATTTAAGTAAAAATTAAAAATACAAACAATAAATTTGGAACCAATTTTATATATTGAGGGGTATAAATTGCTTATAAATTGTTTGCTGGAAGTTAGGCAACCGAAAAATTACCAACTCATTTATTTTTTTTTTGTCTTTTTCAGCACCTTATGCCATTTAGGCTCTGTTCGGATTTATTTATATTAATTGGTAGTCAATATAAAAATATAATTACAATACCTTCCTTCCCTCTAAGTTTCAAAATTATTTTTAAATATATTCTTCTGATTATACGTATTTTGTTATCAGTAAGGAAAAATGATTTAAAAATGACCGAAAAAATCTATAAATATACGAGAACACGAAATTCAGAAGGTGTAATTATATATAGGTTTGGGTAACTAGATGAAAATTCACTTAAAAACTAATTAAAATTGGGTAATGAAAAGTCTCTTCCAATATTGATTATGAGATTAAATTTAAAATTGAAGAGAAATTAATTTATATTAAAAGAGAAATATCAAGACATTCTCTATGTTTATGATTTAAATTTGTTTTCTCTCTAGAATGACAAGTTCATTATATAAAATGATAAGCAAATAAATAATCAAGAAGGTTGTTTATATGTAAATTACATTAACATGAATAGATACTTTTAAATAAATTTCAAAAAAAATAATCTTAATTAAAAGAAATACATATGCTATATATCATCTTATGAAAAAAGATTTTTCCTCTTTGGTGTTTTACCTTCCTAATATAATTATTTCAAATTTTTTAAAATTTTTTTTCCGAATTTAATTGCTCATATTTGGAATGTTTATTTGTTGTTACAGGATTTTTTCCTTAGGTCATTATTTTTAATTCCGAGGAAAGTTAATTAGCCTAGTAAAGAAAATATAAAATAGTGTTAAAAGAAAAGAACAAGAAATTTTAAAAAAATTCGTAGAATAATGTGATATTTTCGATTGACCGATTTTAACCAAAGTTTTGTAAGGTAGTTGAATTTGTCTAAACAAAATATAGAAAATAAACATACTTAGAGATAAAATTATTACCCCCTTGTCCCACTTTGAGGGACATAACTCAAATGAGCAGCCCAGATGCTGATCCCCTTATTTATAGTGATTTTTTTGGGAAATAATTATTTTTATTTTTCGTTGTCTTTCAAGCCATCGTATCTCTGAAATACGTACATCGAACGATCGTAAGTAGACGAAAGTCTGTACTTGTAAAATAAAGTACTCGTTCCGAATTTATTAAGCAAAATCTTAGTCACCTAGTGATAATTAACTTACATAAAATTTGAAATAGTCAACTCATTAAATTGTAATATTTCGTTTCCAAATTAGCAGGCGGTTAAAACTATTTTTAAAAACTTCAATTTCCAACAATTTTTTTTCTTATTTTGTGTCTCTAAAAATTATTTTAGCCAACTTCTGTTTTTATCTTTAATTGGTAAAAAATATCTTTAATTCGTATAAAATAAAATTTAAAAAAAAATATATTTTGTATAATCTCATCCATCGTTTGGCTCAAAGAATATTTTTACTTTCTCTTACCTATATATGTAATATATAGTGAGAAATTATTGCGATCGCAAAAAAAATCGATGTCGAGATTTCAATGAAAATACACGTTTTGTTTTTAATACCAAGGTAATCTTTTAAATGAGATGTGATTGAATGTTTAGAATTTTATAAAAATTTATTTGTAAAAAGGTATTAATGAAATATGTATCAATAAAATATCGAATAAATGTGATTTATTTCTTCTTTCAAAAAACCTTAATTAATATTACTCGATATTTTAGGGCTAATTCTGGTTTAATCCTAAATCAAAAAAAAACAATTTGTAATTTGATACCCTATCTCTCCTCTGCCTGAAATGCTTCTAAATACTTTGTTCTTAGCTGGGATTTAAGCTTAGTTGATGATTAAAAAGGATTTGTTGTTAAATGTTAACAAAATTGAATTTTGTTTTTGACATTTTAAATGAGAATTTTAAGAATATATAAGAAAATTTTGAAGGAAGAAAAAAGGGAAGAAAATAAAAGGATTAAAGCGAATTGTAATTAGATGATCAAAGTGAAATTAAGTAGAATAACAAAAAGTCAGAAAAAAAGCAATTGGAAAAAACTTTTTATGAATTAGCAAAGAAAAGTAAGAAAAAAATTTATGAGGCTAACAATGAGCTTTTTTTAATTAAATATTTTTTATAAAATTTTTAAAGAAACTTTTTGATAACATAAAACTTTTCTCCATAAATTATTCATTGATTTGAAAATTTATTATAACAAATTCACAGGAAGCCCTCATTTATTTCTTGTTTTAGTGGATATGAACAACTATTCTTGGGATAAAATTTATTGACTTTGATATTTGAAAATTATTATAATTAAATTTTATTAATATTCAAATTATATTAGTTCTCATTTATTTTTCATGTTTTAGTGGATAAGAACAATGCGTAAGACTTAAAGCTTTGTTTATACGAAAAAAGACTGGAGCTATAGTACCTTTTTGACTGGCAGCAGCGTAACTTTTAACCTGTAAACAAAACATGAAAAATAAATGGGAACTAATATAATTTGAAAAATGATAAAATTTAATAATAAAAATTTTCAAATATCAAAGTCAATAAATTTTATCCCAAGAGCAGTTTTCGGCCGAACGTTAGATTTTAAAAGCCTCTATTTGCACGCTTATACAGTATTTTTTAAAATTTCTATAATTAAAATGCTGGTCCTTTATCTCCTCCCCAATATTGTAAATTTTTAAATTAAGAACTCTAGTAAGACATATTACAACAATACAAATTAAAATACATGTTAATATAATATTTATTTTATTTCTAAATTTTTATACTTGAATATGTTATTTTCCTAAATATTTCTAAATTCAGCTCCTGAACCCCCATCCCCTCCCGTGGAAACAATAATCCCTATATAAAAAAAAAATTGATACAGAGGGGTTGCTAGGATTTTTGACAAATTTTAATTTAAATTTTGTTTAATTCGTAATATTTTTTTTTTTTTTGTTCGAGATTCCAATTATATAATTTGTTTCATCTTTTTCCCTGATTTAAATCTAATCTTTTCTTTTTTTCAGAATTTTTTAGCTTTGAGGATACCCGGCCAATATAACGTTTTATCGTAAGAAGAGGCTTCAAAAGAAAAATAGCTTTTGAATTGATAAGAAGGATTATATTTTTTAAGCAAGTCGAATAGACACATTAAATTCAGTGACCCGAAAAGTCGAAACTCGAATTTTGATTACTTAATAGAATTAAATCTATTCTTCTTCCTTTAATAAAAGATTAATGAATGAATGAAAGTCTATTTGACTTTATCCAGAAAATCGTAGAGAGTTTAATCATTCCCATTAGTTTTCTGTCAAAGCAAGTTGGAACTTTCACCTGAACAGTCAGCTATTTCTTAAGCCCTTTAAGTGTCGCCCTTTGAAGTTGGTTAGAGAGCTAACCCCCGGACTCTTTTCTTCCCCCTTCTTTGAACCCTACAATATCATTAGAAAAATCTCCAAGATTCCAACTGGTAAGTAGAAAAACAAAGAGAAAGATTAAGTAGAGCGACAAAAACAAAATTTGTTTTATGAAAATTTAAAAAAAAAATTACTGTATTCGGATTTAAAAAAAAAAAAACAGCGATGAGTGAAAATATTAAGTTGTAATATTTTGAAATATAAATTTGGGAGTTAGAGGATAGCGTGACATTTCTCCACTACTGATTAGTATTAGCCCTAACACTATCAAGATTGCTTTGTAATAAATGATTCAATGGGAATGAATCACGATCTCCACCATTAGGCCTCCAGAACAGGAGGAAAGGCAGGAAATTTATGTGCTAAGAATGTATTTCTTCTCAATGAAATACTCTTTTCAAGGTGTAAGGTCCTTATTAAGATTATACTTGGCATAGCATAAGTTAAAGAATTAGTAAGAAAAAAATGAATAATTTCACGGGATGTCGATGGATGGCTACTAAGATTAATCTTGTTTGGATAAAAGAAAATCTATACATAATTAAAATGTTTGTCAGGCTTCTCATTGGCTAATGAGTGTCGCGTCATGATGAAGTTGCAATAATTGGAGAGTTGGACATTTATCTCTAAAAGTGAAGTATTAAAAAAAAGGAAAAATATATTCGGCGTATAGTAAAATAAATATGATATATAATTTACTAAAAATTTTGTTTTAAATGTCAACTAATAAGTTGATTAAATTAAATATAATATAAACAAAGGCCTATGTATAGTAACCTAATTGTTTTGACATTTATCTGAAAAAAATTGGTATACAATATATTATTAATAAATGTAGAAGAGAGATTTCTCTATCCTTTTTAATTATTTATTTATTAAAATAATTGCATTGAAATTGTATTTTAATTATTTAATGTTAATGCATATGTTATTTTTCGAATATTTTTTCATATTCTTGAAATTTATTCGGACTTCAAAATGTAAAAATAAAGATAAATTTCTATGAAATCTATTTTTAGCTTCTGAGATCACTGGGACAAATTGATCAACTTTTGGTAGTAAATGAACAACCGGATGTGCTGGTGACTCAGTCAGATTAAAGCGACCGTTATAATGATAATTTTGTATACCATATGGTTACAATTTATCTTTATATTCAGTAGCATCAGATATTAATAGAAATAACTTCGTTGTTGGAAGCTCCTCTAAAGAGAACCACGCATGCGCAATTGTCAATTTCTAGAGAGATTTGTCTCGCAAAGTTCATTAGTCATTTGGAGTTGCCTACCTTCTAGCAATCAAAGCCGAACGAATTAATGCACCCCGTCACCCATGCATTATCTATAAGTTATTATTTTATTGTTTATAAAAAAGAATGTGAAATTTCATAAAATTTGCTAGGGCATGGAAAATATTTTCGGATTATAATATTGTTTAAATAATAAATTATTCACACATGGAAAAGGTAAGGTGAACACTTTCTTTTGAAGCTCACTGTACATGAAATATTATGTTTTGAAAGTGAATCCATCTATGAAGATGGAAGATGGTCCGATGTTTTGCGAACAACATTTTACAAGGGTGAATTTTGCATGAATTCCCAAATTTCTTTTAATGTGACTTGCAAGTCAACAATGAAATATGTCACTCGTTTATACTTTAAAAATAAAAGCTAAAATTCTTTTGACTTTTATAAGAGTAAAATAGAGGCTGTTTATATTCGAACCGAAACCGATCAATCATATACTAATACTTATGAAGAGGGTGACTTTCATTGGTCTCTCAAGTTACTGTCTCCGAACACTTTTGTCCCCATAAAAAAAAAATAATAAAATTTTATCCAGACGCTTTAAGAGATTTTTTAAGATTTTCTCTTAGAAAATATCAAAAATCTTTAGCTGGTATTTGATTTATTGATTTTTTTAAGGGAAGGACTAATCGTTTTATTTTAATTGAGCTTTTGAAGGTAAAATTATTATTTTTTATCTATTTTTTAAATTTTAATGTGATTTATTTATTATTTTATAAAAAAAATGCTGAACGAAATTTTTATTGCAGTGTCTTAGAATGGGAGAGGTCGTGACTGCATAAAAGTAGAAGATAAACAAGACTAGAGAGCGGAAAACTTCCGAACTACTTGAAAAAGTTCATTTTTTTTTTTTGTAAAATAATTTTATAATAAAAATAAAGAAATTTAATTCACCTATTATATACGAAAAAAAGCAATATATCCAAGTGATATTTATCGATTAACGGAGGAAATTATTTTATGTTCCGCATAATATAATTAATTAATTAATTATAAAGTCAGTTAGTGGAGGGGATTAAAGCAAAATTTCCTAACATTGAATTCAAAGGGAATCTGGGGAAGGAAATAGAATCTACCCCAAGAAAGGTGGAATAATCACAAAGTATCAGTTTCAGAAATATGAGAGGGAGAGAGAGAAAATAATAACATGTCTAATGCCCTTTTGCTCTCTTTCCCAGCACGATCTTATTACGAGTTTTTACAAATAAAAAGAGAAAGTATTTTAATTGCGTTTTTTGAATTAAAATCCTAAAAAAAAAACAACTATTATATAGGATTATAAAAGAGAGAGTTTCATTTTTTTTTTATTTTTGTCTTTGGATTGGAATTACAAAGTGGTCCAAAATTATCTTTTTTGCTTAAAAAATTCGGCATTAAAATGACGTTCTCGTTTCCAAAAAATAAGTTGTATTGTTTATTGTTTTTGTGTCAATATATAAAAGTATTGGGAGTTTTGGATCCATGGCTGAGCATATACCATAGGATGTATAAATTAATTCTTTTTTGTTTACTGGAAGGTAGGCAAACCAAATTATCAGCCATTGGATTTTTCAATTATCAGAGTAGGGGGAGGCGCATGCGCAGTTGTAAAATCTCAGAAATTAACAAATAACGACTTCCGCTCCGGAGTAATTAATCGAAAAATCCATTGAGCTGGTTGGGTTGCCTACCATCCAGCAAATAAACACGAAGAGGATTATGTACCCAATGGTATTAATCACAAATAAAAAATTGCAACAAATTTAAATTTTTAAGCCCAAATATAAATTTTTGTAAATTTATATTTCGGTTAAATACCATTAGAAGAGTTAGCAAAATGATTTTAGTTAAAATCAATCAAACGGAATTATTAATACTTTAGAATTTTAAATTTCGTTAGTTAGTTAAACATTTCTTATTACGATCGTAAAGTTCGTGAAAAAGAAAAGGAAGTGTGTTTTAGTCCATAATTTATAACAATAATTGTGAATTATGAGTTTTGAATAAAAATTAATACATAATTTTGAAAGAATCTCAAAAAAGTGTTCAAGTTTCTGTTAGATCTAAACTTCTAAAATTGTTCCCTTGGAGATACCTAATGTAAATAGGCAATTTAAACGAAATTTATATACAATTTCTGTTTATTTGGGTATTAACAAACATGGCACGGAGAGAGTTAAAAACATTTTTGCACACAGACAGACTCACCTAGGTCATTAGTTTTTTTTTTGAATTTAGAAAACGCCAGAAATTCGAGAATTTTAGCATTCACATTTTTTAAAATTTCATTTACTTTAATTATGCGGAAACAAGAACTCTACACTATTACTCAACTTTATGTGTTATTTTCTGCAGGCTGTTTTGATGTAAACGCCGTAAACCTTTTCAATTTGTTTTTACTCATTTATTTGATGAATATTGAAGCCGTTGAGTGCTTAAAAATCAAGTAATTTAAAAAGATGGACGTTTATTATTATTGTTAGTAGTAGTAGTAGTAGTTATTATATTATATTATTATTATTATTATTATTATTATTATTATTATTATTATTAGTTTATCATGTAATGAAAAGGAAAGTTTTCAATTGAATATCCCTAACCCTGTGTTAATAATGCATTACTTTCCCGCACTATTATATATAATAGTAAGGGAAAAGTATTATGATCATAAAAAATTTGACTTCCTAATTTTTTAACATATCTTTACGATTCATATCAAAACGACCCCAAAAATACAAAAAAAATCTCGATGCGCGTGTGGGTGTAGCTTTTATTTTGGCTTATATCTCTACAACCACTCATTGGAAAAGGATGAAACTTAATAAATTTATAGCCTTAAAAGTGGCAAAGAAGTTATATCCAAAGTGAAGTGAATCTGTCCTCAGAGGGAGGGGTAAAAAAAGGCTCACAAAATTTATCACAGACCACGATTTTCTCAACACGCTGAACTAAATCTTTTGAAACTCTGCGATAATAAGTGGAGCATAGGCCTTCAGCCCTGAACAAATTTTCATAACAATCCGCTGAATGGAAGCGGATTTATTCAAAAAAAAAATTGGAAAAAAATTGGCTATAAGATAATAAACATAGGTCAATATATAGAGAAAACTGAAATTTTATCTAATCCATTTTACTTGTTTTTTCTTTCTTTTTAAATTAAATTTTTTTGAAGTCTTTTTCGGCATCTGAGGTCATTTAGACTACGTCCTTATTTATTTATATTAATTGATAGCCAATATAATATTTTAAATTCAACTAATGAATTTTAATAATTTTTATACAAACAACATAACCTAAAAAATATAAAAATCAACTTGACATGACTTGCAGATTCTCGATAAGGCTGGAGAGCGGCCATCTTATATTCCCAGATAAGATGGTTAGCGATGGCTAAAAAGGATGTGAAAGTGTTACAACTTGGTTGCCTATTATTTTAAATAAATTTAATATTAAAAATCGCTTGAATTCATAAATTCCTCACATACCTTTGAAATAAATTTGTATAATTAATTCACGTGCATCTAGAAAATCATGAAAATAATTTCAATTCAAAAACTTGAATTTTGTCAATGGGCATTGAAATAATAGAGCTATGTTTTGTCACAACTTCTAAATCCCAGGAATAAACTTTCAGTTTTATTATACAAACCATTATATATTTTATAATCTGCTTTTTACTTTCCTATCTACTAGGATTTTCTAATGATTTTATAAATGAAGTTTGGATGGAATGGATTGACCTTTTTTCATTTATCTAGAAAATTCATTTGTTTTCCTAAACCAAGCTAAAAATGAACAAGAATTTAATAATTTAAAAATTGAGAATTAAACAGATTTTGAAAATCGCAAAAATATTACTTTGAAGCCCAAGCCGAAAATATTTTCTTTAAAGTCAAAGATAATTGTAAAAAAAGGAATAAATAAAATTACTAACAAAGAAAAAATTCTGACAAAAAATTTAAATTCTGAATAACACCTGGGTACAACAAAAATCCAAACAAAATTCCATCCATCTATTTAAAATGTATATTTGGCAATCTACGGGTAAGGGTAGATACGTGGCATCTAAGTGCATTGGTTTCAATGCTCTCTAATGATTTTCTCCAGTTTTTTCATCGGATATACCTTGGTAAAATAGTTTTTTGTCATTATTCTAACATTTATAAAAAGTGGAGCTGACCGGTTTTCAAACCTTTCAATTGTGAATGCTAAAAGGAGATCTCTTCTATCTTCCCCGCTTTTGTCTGAAGAAGAGAAGTAAGGGCACCCCCATGACTATTTCACTTTCTCTCCTTATCTTTCTAGTATTCCAAAAGGGTTCGTATGTAAGCTGTAGAAGTTTTGAACAGGCACCCCAACCTCCCAAAATGATCAATTTTCCAATATATTTCTTTAGCAAATTGGCTTGAATCCTCCCCCCCCCCCCCCACCCTCATCGGAGGTTTTTTGGGTACTTAGTTCAGGTAAAAATTAAGAATTAATTATTAAAGTAACAATATCAGTTATACTCTGCTGGTCGCATCTATTATTATTTCAATATCAGTTCAAATGAATTAATTAAAAAAATATTTAAGACTTTTTTTCAAAAATAAAATGAAAATGCCTTTCACTATAAATTTTATTAATTTTTAAAATGGTCCTTTTTGATGTAGATGATCAGCTCATAGCAACTTGCGCTTTTGTTCCCTTCATTTATTAAAAAATTTCGCAAGCTATAAGAAAATGTCCATCAGCCTCTTTCATCTATTTATTATTATGTCATTCAAAGTTTAATTTTGTTACGTATTTTTCATTGTTTTGATAATGATTGCCGTTATTTAATGGATTAAAAGGGACATAATTTTGTTTGTAGTTCATACCAATTTATTCTAGGTTGCCTTTTATATTTCGGGATTGCGCTAAACTAGTGACGCTTCTATCGTAAAGTTTGACATTTTTGATGGTATACTTACTCAGAACGTATTGACATACGAGCGCTATTTGTATAGTTTACAATAACTTGAAATCATCTCGGCTAAAAATGCAATTAAATCGTCAAAATTTTCGAGCGATTATTTTTTTACAACTTTAGTGGATTAAGCCAACAACAGTGCATCGATAAAATGAATTCGACTTTTGGCGATGAAGCACCATTGTTTATCGATGGTTTACCGACTTCAATCGTGGCCTTAGTTCAGTTAAGGACGAATTTCGTGAAGGTCGTCCAAAATCGGTTGTTGTTCGGGAAAATATTGATGCTGTGCTGAACTGATATTGCAAGATCGTCATGAGACTTATCGTGAGATTGAGGTATCCTTGGGCATTAGTGGGACCAGTATACATTCAATATTGCATTTGGCTCTCAAAATTATTTGTTTTTGATCTCAAATCCCGAAATATAAAAGATAACCCTCGTATTAAATATATAAAATGATATAAATCAACAAAATAAATAAATATTATTTACATATTTAGCGAAATTAAAAAATTATTTTATTGTTAAATAATCAATTAGGATAGTTATTTAGTAAATATTCAAACCGTTTTACTTTGAAAATATATTTTTTTCACGCCTTTTCGAAATCATTTAGACTCCGTCCCTATGCACTTTGAAAATAAACAGATAAACACAAGTTTTCATCCTATATTTTTTTTTATAATTTCATTTTTTGTATAAGAACGTTTCAGCCTTCTGCAAGAATAATTCATATACAAATCACAAATATTTATTTCAACTAGCTGGCGCTGCGATCACGCTCTATAGATAGCGCACTGATCGGGCATAAATATAACAAATTATCCAAAATGAGATGAAAAATAAAAAGCTATATATTTTTTAATTTCCTTTTTTACATTTTTTTACTAATTAGATATATTTTTGTTAAAATATTTTGATCTGAACTTTTTTTTTACTAATTTTTCATTATTTATTTATTTATTTTTTTAATTTCGTTTATTAAAAAGAATTAAAATTTTATTTTATATTGTGGCGAAAGCCTTAAATCATGGAGCGGGAGGGGGGGGGGGGATGAATATAATTTATATTATATATTTGTTGATATACATCATGACATAATATCATATTAATAAACAACAATGAACCAATCGATATTTAATATTAAAATTATACCCTGAGAATATTTATAAAACTTTAAATGGCCACTGCAGCCGAAAAAGAGTAAAAATCAAATAAAGGAAAAAATAAACAAATAATAAACAACAAAGTATTTCTGGTGGCCCCGACAACCTTTTTACAAAGGAAATAGTTCTTTATTAATGCTAATTTGCTAATTAGAATCCTAACCTAAATAATAGGGTCATAATTTAATTGTACAGTTTATAGTCTAAATGAATGAAATTTTAAAATTGAAAAAAAAACAGCGGAGGTAATTACCCCCTTCCCCACCCCTCTTGCATATGCCCTTGGTAAAAATTGGTAAGAATTGAAATTATTTATGCTTTATTTTTGTTTGGTTTTGTGTTGCTTGATCTATTAATTATAAGATCCTCTAGTTTTCTGGAAGTTTGAAAATAAATTGGGAGTAATTTGAGAGGAGGGGAAGGGGAGAGTTTGAAAATAAAATGGGAGTAATTTGAATGTTTCGTACCAGACTTTTCCTATCACCTAATACATATTAATTATGACTCCATTTTAGGAATTTGAAAGAGTCTTTTTAATATTTGGTTTTGACTATAACTATTTTAGTAAAAACGTAATAATATACAAAGAGCAGAATTTAATATATCTCCTAAACTATTCTCTATATACAACAAAATATTCATCCAATTTACTACACCTATACCAAATTACGAAGCGCTTTATCCTAAATTATTCATTATAAAATAGTTTTACTTTAAACTTAAAATTAGTTTGTATTCATACAAAAAGTTTTTAATATATTTCTTTTTTTTTTTTATTTCTCTTGAATTTAAACTTCTTCATATGATGATAAATTCACTTCTTTTTTTTCCTTTTTAACTTTGAAAGAATTATATTAAACATTTTTTAGATATTCAAAATTTCAATAAAAAAAAAAAAAAAAAAAGGAAATGTAACCAATCGAAAATAAAAGTTTAGAAATATTTTTAAACAATCTGTGGTTTGGATTTTTTTTACTCAATCCAACTTATTTGATTCAAGTATCGAAATTATAAAAGAGAAAAAATTAATTAAATAAATAAATAAATGTGAGGTTTGATCATCCCTCGATTAACAACAAACAAAGACAGGGGGAGGGGCCCGGCCACCCACCTATCAAATTAATTCTCTTTGAAAAAATAACAACTTTAAATGGGAAACTTTTTTTTATTTATTCGCTTGAAGGAATAATTGAGTAAATATATTTAATATGATTTTTCGAAAATTAAAATGAACTGTGACGTCATGTGGTTTCTCCTTTATTATTATATAATTCATATATCTTTAAGTATTAATCAGCCCTTGGTGTAGAAGTAGAGGTCTCGCCTCACGTATTAAAGTTTGGTGGTTCGCTTCCCATCCTGAGTCAAAAATTTATTTATATTATATTGGCTACAATTAATATAAATAAATAAGAGATATGTGAAAAAGGAATGAAGTCAGCCAGTAGGGTAGTTTCTATCGAATTAATAGTCCAAAATAATGAAACTTTTCCACTTTAATTAGATAGAGCCATCATCAGTCATTAAAGCTGAAATGAACAATAAAATTAAGAAACATAACCACTTTACAAAATAAATTTAAAATAATAACTTACAGTACTTGCAATTTCAATGTATAAAACATTAAAATTGCAGTTTGAGTTGTTGTATATTACAATATAAAAACATATATATAACGTGTATCTAGATAAATAATGCTCATCAGCACTGATATGGCGAAGTCTTCAGAATGAATAAAAATTATTTATTAATTACAAACAAATAAAATAAAGAAATATTGGGAATCAACGAGATCTGGATTGCCCTCACCCCACCAGAATTTACGTGGGCCAGACCTCTCGGAAATTCTCTGAGAGAAAAAGGGAGCATGAGTTAACTGTATAGAACAAAAAATCTTCAACGGCCCTTAGTGCCCATACCATTGAGACAAAGCATGGATTCGATTTTGGAGATGCTGATGAAGATAGACAATATATGTAAACGTCTGGTACCTGAAAAATGCTTCATTGGTCTTAATGAAGCATTTTTCAACTACCATACCTCTGACTATAGAGCTCTCAACTATCAGCCTTAGTGCCTTGGACTTAGTAATTGTTATATGTCTATTTTACTTGGGGTTAAAGAAAAGATTTACTTAATATGATTTAAGGCTTTTTTGAAATTTATATTTGTATTATGGGTAAGTGATCTCATCAAGATCGTTGATTCCCAATATTTATTTATTTTATTTGCTTGTAATTGATAATTTTTATTCATTCTGAAGACTTCACCATATCAGTGCTGATGAGCTTTATTTATCTATATATATATATATATATATATATATATACATATATATATGTGTGTGTGTTATATATGATTTTGTATTGTAATATACAACAACTCAATCTGCAATTTTAATGTCTTATACATTGAATCTGCATATACTGTAAGTTATTATTTTAAATTTATTTTGTAAAGTTGTGTTTCTTAATTTTATTACTCACTTCAGCTCTAGTGACTGATGATGAAATTATCTAATTAAAGCCGAGACGTCTCTTTTGTTTCGATAGAGGCTACCCTAGTGGCTGAATTCCTTCCTTTTCACATATCTCTGATCTGTGTACAGCCACCCATCTCATCGTGAATAAATAAATAAGAATAAAGTCTAAATAGCTTCAGATGCCGAAAGACTTTTTAAAAAAGTATTTATTAATCAAGGAATATTTATAAAATATTTTGGAATAACTCTGTAAAAGTTTCCAAGTGGTTCTCATGCCCCTTCACCCAAATTTCCAACTTAAAACTTATAATTAAAATAAAATTTTAATATATAAATTATATTGACTACCAAATAATATAATAAAACGGAGTCTAAAAGCATTTTTCAAATATACAGATGATATTGCCACACCTCCCTCCATTCTGGAAAAAAAATATTTTGAATACTTATTAGAATTTTAAAGATATCTTAAACTTTTTATTGATAATGCTTTAAAATTTAGAAATTATTTTCCTTATTTTTATTATTTTTCATGTGAAAAAATATTAAAATATATTTCTATATGTTGAATTTGTTTATTTTTTTATTCTACATTAAATTTTGATTTGAAATTTATATTTTAAAAACTTTACTTCAAACGAATCATGTTTACACTGAGTTATATATATTAGTATAGCTGATTCAAATATAGTTCAAAGAAACTTTAATTACTAATGAATTACTAACATACCGCACCTATAATTTTAAATATTAGTGTTCACTTAAATATTTCCTTTTCAGATTCCTGAGCATTCAAAGTTCTGGTATTTTAAAAAATAAACATCTCTGCCAAAATTTGTCTCTGTATGTGATAGCAATTCTGGTTCAAATCAACACGATGTTTTTCCATCTAGTGAATGGAAAACCACCCCAGTATTATTATTGCCAAGCAATTTAAAATCTAAAGTAATCACAAAGTGTTAGTCCAGGACACTGAAGAGTGAAAAGAATTTATTAAAAAAAATAAACATTACAAATTCAAATTATTTAAACCATAAAAAAGATTTGAAAAGAATAAATTTACATGTATTTTTATTTTAAATAAGACATTTCTCTTCAGGAGAAAATCTGAAATTTGCAAAAAGCTTATGAATATATAAAAATTTTACATAAAAAAAGAACTATGTAAAATTCTAGATTTGAATGTTAATATTTCTCTGGAGCAAATGGGTTGAGAAAATTTAACTCCAAGCTTTATTCTAATGCTTTTAAATTTGAAATGAACGGAATTTTATATTAAAATTTAGTATTCTCTACTAGGAAATACAAATAAATTTTACGTATAACATTTTTCGACGTAGCCCCCATGATGTACACTGCACGTATTCTACCACTTGGAAAGAGCATGGATTTCTCGTGAGAAGAATTCTTTTGGTTGTGACTGTAGCCACTCGTGCACTGTTATTTTTTATATTGCTGCAGGAGCGAACACTGCTCTTTCAACCTGAAAGGTATGAATTTAAACTGATTTAACACCTTCACTAAAAAAACGCATCACAGATTGTTGCTCTAGTGCAGCGCATGACGACAATGAGTTGGACATCTTTGCACTGACGCTTCTTCCTTTTATGTTCTAGCAACATGCTGGTTATTTTTCGAACAACAAGGATATCTTCTGTCAAATGCCAAATCAATTGTACAACTTTTTGGAATTTTATTGTACTTTTAAGGTTTTCACCCTCGTCGTATTATTGATTATCAAATACCCCACACTGATTCTAGTCGCAGTGCTTAACAACAACGATCTCCGCCAGTTTTATATCAAATTAATAGTTAGGGTTACCAAATATCTGAAATATGAAAGTCAGATAATTATTGGAAAAAAAATATTACAGGAGAACTACAGAAGGACAATATAATTATTTTAATACGTTTAGATTAGAGCAAATTGCACTGATAACAAAACTTTGTCTGCCAGACCCAAGACCAGAACAAGAAGCTTCGGTTGCTCTGGACCGACATTTGTCGGTATTTGGAAAGTAACAATAGAAGCACAATAAAACGTTTACGATCTGATCAGTAATAACATAAATACGTAAAGCAAAAAGTAAATACAATATGCATTTTACCAGCTTGTGTACTAAATTTTAAACACTTTTTTTGAATAATTTATTATAAATTATACAATATTAGAACCTTTAAAGTAGGACATTTATCATTTTCTTTCAGAGGAGCTAGGACAAAAAGGTAAATTATAGAACATGTCATTCCAAAGTAATGCTGTTAATAGTGATACACCAATAATCGACCAAACAGATTAATCGATCATCTTCAACCCAAATTTTTCCTACTTCGATTTTTTTAACAAAACTCTCCACCTCCCCTCCTCGACTTTCTTTCATTTTAACATTAAATTTTCTTCTTTTATTAACTAACCGATTATTGAAAAGGTGGCCGATTGGTTCAATTATCCTACTAATTATAAATAATCAGTACATAATTAGTAATTAATTAAAACTGGTCAGGCAGATTGTTTATTATTGTAATGGTTCCAAAGTCAGAGACCTCATTAAAAATAATTAAGTTTTTCATTTGAATACTCTCGTATAAAAAAGAAGTGTCTGTCGGTCTGGATTTCTCAAACAAATAAATATTTGATTATATAAAATAAAAGAGTCAAGAATTGTTATAGAAATTTTAAATATTAAGAGAAATGAAATTCCTCCAAGTGTACAGGTGTCAGAATTACCAGTATAAAATCTCATCCTAAAAAGTAAGTGGACAAATTGTATTTTTGTTTTCGTCTTGATAGATAATTACAAGACCTACATGAAATTCTAAAACAATAAATGCATTAATAGGTAAAATATTAAGAAATTTGATGATTTTTGAATTTCATATAGCTCTTCTAATTATATTAAGGCGAAACAAAAGGTGCAGGTGGTTACTCTTGAGGAGGGATGATAGGTGAATTTAATTTATATTTTTTATCTATATTACATCCATAGATATAAATAATTTTTTGATGATTTAGTCGGTATAATGTAGATAGCGATCGGAGTGCCAGCCCTTACACAAAAACTTGTATTCAATGACAGGCTCTTTAAAAGGGCTTACTAAGTCAATTTTCAGCAAAAGAAGCTTGTTCTTTAACGGCTGCTTTTTATATAGGTCATAAGGAAAAGGATTATTTTCACCTTTCAATTAAATCCTCGTCCAAAAAGACTTAAAGGTTAAAATTAGCAATTTTATAAATAAATAAAGTTAATTTAAAATTAATACCACAAATAAAAGAGAATTTTGAATGGCTCATTTTTTTAAACTTTGTATAAGAATTAATCATTTTTATTTTAAGTGTTTGATAATTAAAAAATCAAAATGGAAAAAGAAGGCTGTAGTTTAATTAAGAAAAAAATAAAAGTCTGTTTTTTTTTAATTTGTCGGCGTTTCAGGAATGATCCATCAAGGCTTTAAATTAGAGAAAGTAAATAATAAAAAATTTATTTTATCCCCGTCTTATGTGTGTATCTTTTTGAAGGGACCATTACAGAAAACCAGATGATAACGAAATTCGTTATTTATTCAAATAAAATGAACTGAGGTTAGAAGCCTCCTCGAGCAGAGGTACAATAATTTAATATGTATATAATTAAATACAATTGTTGAGATTTAAATCAGCTCTTATTTTAATTCAAATGCAAGACCTCTTGTAAAGACCCAGAGAGAGAAGCCAAGGAGAGGCAGACCACCATACAATCCCACTAATAGTGATAATGCTAATGCAGCTATCGAAAATTAAATTATACCACATGATAGCCAAAAAATCAAAGAAATTATTTCACCAAGTGGATATTGTGATGTCAACAGAAGGACGGAGTGGTGCGCGCTGCAATTTTGTAATTTTTTTTTTTCTTACCATCAACTTTCTTCAGGAAGGATAACTCAATGAATCTACATTTCGTTGTGGTCTCAATCGACAGACCTGAACGTAATCAGCGTATAAAACGTTAATTTTGAGTTGTAGTAGTGAAGTTTAGGTTAAACAAATTTCAACAAAATGTCGGCTAATATTTCCTTTGGAATATTGAAATCAAAATAAAAAAAATAATATTAACGTTAAACAAAAAAATAAAGAAAATGTTTATTCATCTTTTAACATTAAATTAAATTTGGAAATTAAATTCATTTCTTCCCTTTAACTATAAAAGGGAATATTCAGGATCTATTTTAAGCGAACACCCTAGAGATAGGATTGATTTCCAAATTAGTTTCCTGAAAGTTTGTTTGCTTTTCTCCTATTTCACAAGATAGATACAGAAAATTAATTATCCGAGATCATTTTGAATTAGGCAACAAAAAGGATAATTACAATTGATGAAATTTTAATAAACACAACATTAAGAAATTTAAATTTTTAAAAACCAGTAAGTATATAAAATTTTCTATAAAAAAAAAAATATATTAATATAAAAATAATAGTTACGGTATTTGAAAAAGTTATGATTATGTATGATCTGACATTTTTCATCAGCTGATCTATGGATTTAATACCCCATTTTATACAAAAAATATTTATATATTTGAAATTTAATATGAAATGAAAAATTATTTAATGAGAATCTATATTTGAGGCTAAGGAATTAAAATTTTGACGTCACAGTTCGTTACTTAATTTTTTTTTTTGTATATTTATAAATAAGGATGCTTGATGTATGTAATCCATCGAATAAATAAATACAAACTATTTATTATATCCTAAATTCATGAAAAAACTAAACAGGTCTCGGGAGTCAAACCCGGAACTTTAGAATGCCACCAACTATTTTTTGTACAAAGAGAGTACGGATGGAGTTCATTGGATATGGTGATTGGGGGTGCCAAGCAAAAATAAAGCTGCCCTCCATTGGAATATATATTTTTAAAAGAATATAATATTAATAGTAATATTATAATATTACGAATAATTATATAATTTTTAATTCTTGAAATAATTTTCAGGTGCATGAATTTTTTTGGAATTCTGATTTCTTTCTAAAGGACTAATTAGAACCTTTAACTTTACTTAATTTAGAGTATTTACTAAGTAAATAATTTTATTCAAAGAAACCTCCTAAACCTCTGCCACAACACGTTTCCTCCCTTAGACTAGGGAATATAAAATTCCCTAAAGGAGTACGGTTGGTCCCCTTAGAATGCTATGCTCTCTACCCATGAAACTGTTGACAGTTTATATTGACAGCATTCCTCACACGATACCGGGGGCCTTAGTAATTTTTTTGTGAATCCATAATAAAGTAAATAATTTGTTTATGTTACGAGTATATACGTATTTAAATATATTTACTTAGAAGGCGTTTTAAGCTATTAAACGAAAAGATGTATCTCAGGGAGTTCCTTTATTTTCTTATTATTTTATTATTTTATTAATTAAATTTATTTGTCTTCTTTACTAAGTTAATTTAAGAAAGAAGTCATACTTCTTTATTTAACTTTCTCTGACTTGAGAGCATCTTTATTACACTTCCTGTTGAGTGATAGATCTGGAACAGCAGATCAGAAGTAAAAAGAGTCTCGTAAAATGATCTGCCTGTACGGGTGTGTATGAACAAGATTTTTTATATTATTTTAAAGTCGAAAATCAATTTTTCAGTAACCCCAATCACCATTGAAATTCCAGCCGTACTCCCTTTTTATAAAAAATAGTTTGTCACGTTATTATTTAAGACAGATTCTAGTCCTATCTAGAAGCTCTTTTCGGTATTAACTGGTACTTAGTTTTTATTTTATTTTTTTTTTTTAATTAAAAAAATATATCTCTTTGGAACTTTGTCACAAATCACGTCATTTTTTAAAATAATTATTTAAATATTAATTTCTTTTTCCCATAAAATTTTTTTTATAAATTTAATATTAAATTTTTTTATTGTTTTATTTATAATTTCATAACAAACTTTTTATTTTTGATTTATTTATTTATTTATTTATTTATTTATTTATTTAATATTTATATTTATCGTGACTTTCAAAGTTAAATAAAAACGAAAGTGAAATACGAAAAAATAAAATTAATAATTTATTACAGTAAACAAATGCACAATTTAATAAAGAATTTATTGTGCTGTATTTTGCATATCAATTTGATATTTAATTATAGAATCGTGCAGAGAAAATGAAAAGCCGGTGGGTGGCTGGGGGCCGCGGAACTCCCAACCGCCTCTGGACCTTCATTATTTAATCATCTCACTTATTTAGACTGTCAAAAACAAAATTTCCGTTTCCGTGGATATTTTACTATAAATTCATTTTAATCGTAACGTCAAGGTTGCAGTGAAATGTAAATAAAATAAATCACCGTTATCAAAAGTAGTCAGTAATTTATTTAGAAATTTTATAAAAAAAAAGCAATTAAAAAATATTAAAAATAAATAAAATTAAATTTAAAAAAAGGAAAAAAGGAGGTTTTGGTATTGAAAAAAAAAATTGTAATTTGTTTAATCGAAGTTTGTTTTATAAATTAAGAATATATTTATTTAGTATATTTAAAGCTCACATTTAAAATTTTTTTTTCTTTTTTTTTATTTATTTACGTTTTTTTATCCTAAATAAATATCATCAATTAAATAAGGGGTGGGTAGATGGAGATTGCTAGTGTTTATAAGAACCAGAGCTCAATCACAATCCCTCCAACAAACACTGAACTGTGGAAGAAGTCCATATTGTAAATATATACGTATATGGAACACTCTTTGTGATTTATATCTGAATTGTACCTAAAGAAAGTCACAAAATGGATGGCCGAAACTTTCTATTTAATACAAATAAACCATATTTCAATAGAAAATGTAATTTATTATTATTATTATTATAATTATTAAAGATTTAAATAAAAATCAGTTGAATTGAATTTTTTCAAACCTTCCCAGACAGATTAAGTTTGTAAAAGAAGCACAAAAGAAATCCCGCAATTATAGTGACTATCGATCTTGGGCTGTGAAAATACCAATCATTAATCATTTGATTGATTACAATGAAATACTACATAATACCCTATTTACAGTTCATACGGGACAATCAACTCGAAAACAATTGTATCATCTACTTATTGAATTAGGGTTGGAACAAATAGACGCCAACCAGGTGGAATTGGCTCAAAGCAAAATGGGAACTGGGGGAACGAGCAATGTAATATAGTACTTTTGTGAATTTTTTAACATTATGTGAAAAGAAGAAATCAATTAAAAGTACTTAGAATAATAAAGGAAAAAGGGGAATAATTTAGGGTCTTAGAGAAAAGAAAAAAATGATTGGGGGGTATTATTATTAATATTCTGTAAGAAGAAATTCTCAGAAAAAAGGGAGAGGAAAATCTAGAAAGGTAATTTAGACTTTCGCGATTATTGTTATTATAAATAAAGACATTTTAGCTTGTGGTTTATTATTATTTATAATAATACAAGAAATAATATTAATATAGAATAATACAACATTTCGGCCACTATTTCTAAAGCCATCATCAGATATATGTATTATTCACTTTGACAAGTAAACTCGTATGTGAATACATCTACCTGACCTGGCTGCAGAAATAGTGGCCGAAATGTTGTATTATTCTATATTAATATTATTTTTTGTATTATTATAAATAATAATAAACCACAATTAATGCTAAAATGTCTTTTATTTATGGAAACCTTGAAACATTTTCAATTCTAAGAAATGCCATTATTGCGTAAGAAGAAAAAAATGCATGAGAGAGACACAAACGAGACGAAGCTTTATTTGTTAATAATAAGATGGCTTAGAAAAAGAAGTTAATTCTTCTATTTCAGAAAGTAGACCATTCAATTACCCCAAACCAAAATGCAAATTTGATTATAAATTTTGTATTTTGGTGAACCACTAGGTATAAATAATGCATAGAATGTTTCCAACATCGTACCGAGTATGGTAAATGGTATCCACTAAATTCTATTAATAACTGGAATCGTTATACTTTCTCTTTGTAAAGTAACTTTAGCTCAACTCAGTCCTGCACGGGCCAATATGCGCATGAGTAAAATTATCATGTAATATAATCATAACAAGATGTCTATATATCAATAAAAGCTGAAGATTTGAAAATTCTTTTAAACATGACTGTACTGTAATACAAGGACGAAGGCTTTCCAATTTAACTTGACTTCAGTGATGCCTCTCCAATGACAATAAAATATCTGCATTTAACAGATTATTACTCAAAATAATTTTTTACTCTCCTGCTATAATATAAAAATTATAGTATTAGATATATTCACTCAGATTTTTTTAATAAATGAAAAATCATCAGGTGCCCTATTTTTTGTGAGGACATTTATGTCAATGGGGTTTTTTTTTATTCTGATGCGCTTTTTCCAAGTGAGTTTTTTTTCCAATCACATGATCACGTTAGTATTTTTAAACCCAAATCATGGAAGATTTAATCAGAATTTAATCCCCACTTGGTAGCTTTTAAACAATTTAAATGATCCTCCTCCCCTACGTAGATCAATTGCCTTGACAGCCATCAATTGGCTCATTCACTGACGTTATTGATCCACTTAAGCTCGGTATATTAAAGTGTTTTTCCTTTTCAATAAAAGATTATAGCAGCTGTCAGCGATTAACAAAACAACATCAATAAAATTTCTCAACTCTTGACTAAATTTCTACTTAATTACAGAGAAGGATGAATTAACTTTAAAAGAGAAATAAAAAATGAGAAAAAGTTTAAAAATGAAGTGTATAAGAAAAGAAGATTCAATTTGAAACTGGGAAATAAAATTTTCAAGCGTCTTTATCTCTAATAAAAATATAGTTCGACAATTTAAAAAAGAACATTTTGGGCGGAGCTTAAGACAAAAGAGAAGTACACTAAGTCCATTCTAACTAAAATAATACGAAGCGACCAACTATTTTTTGTTCACATGGAGTACGGATGAAATTCCACTGGGATTGAGACAAACCAAAAATTTATAAATTTTATTACATGTGCTTTCAGTGAAAAAATTCGCGCCGAAATCTTCCTCCCTCCATTACAATTCTTTCTTCTTAATACGGTGTTTATTTATATTTAGTAACCGCGAAGTTTGATATAAAATACCATTAAGTTTATGATATATAGGAGCAAATTTAGATGAGTTTAGCAGTGGGGATGGGGGTAGTGTCACTTCCCTCCGCCCGAATAGCTCTTCTTGAATAGTCAGATTTTTATTGTGAATTTAATAGTAAACTGGCAAAATGTCGTCGGGAGTACAAACGAATACAAGGAGTACGGTTCAAACAAAGGTGGTACTCATGTCTCCAAAAGAGTACGGTGATAATGATACTAATTTCTTAGGATTCATGGCATTTTATATCAACCACTCGATTATTATATATTAAAAAATTGATTTATTTTGTCTAAGTTATTAAATTACACTGTTTAAGGAAGAATTGCAATGGAGGGGGAATAAGATTTGGATGACGCATGCGCAACGGATGTTCTTTAGAAGTAGTCTTACTATATATACATTGTTAATATGGTGCATATTATATCTAATGACAACATTTAAACCAATTAGTAGAAATTGCGTTCAAATTTCCTCGGTTAATTGTCCAATCACTAATTACGAGCGTCAGAATTGACCTATACATATATTATTGTAATCTGGTACAAGTATAAATAAAAATGAATGGTATTACGGCGGTTTAATTAAACAGACACTCAGTTACAATTAATAGAAATTTGTCCGAGTGTGGAGATAGGGCGGGGGGGGGGGCAAATTAAGGAATAGACAGGCCTGGTAAATAGGAAATGTATTTAGTATTCCATCAGTAAAGATCATTAAGATGAATCTTGCCAGAGTAACTCGATTCAATGAATGCTTGAATAATCAAAGCCAGTAAGTCTCCCGCCCCTACTCTCTTTCTCTCTTCATGGAATACATTCAGAATAAAAAATTTTATACGATTAAATTAAGACTCAATCTTTTTAATTAAATTGCATCATTTACTAAGTGTATTTATAAAATTGGTTATGGATCTTGAAAATTTCATTTTTTTTTTGTCACAAATTTACAGCGCATTTTTAATGTGATTAAGTTTTCTCAAAGGGAAGAATTAATTAATTTTTAACAAATGAACTATATTTAATTAGAATTTATTGATTTATTTATTATTAAAAAAATAATATCTGAAAAGAGGCAGTTTTATACGATTATTTGTGACCTAAAAGAATCAGACCGGAACAGCTTGACGAGGGGACCATCCCTGGAAAATAAATGAGATATAAATGAAAAAAATCGGTTGAATGGATTGGATTATGAAAGGCACACACACAAAAGGGCATTTCTTTTCTCTCCCTTGAAGATGATGCATTAAAATATATTTTTACCAATGTGCATAGTGTTTCTTTTTAAAAATCGTTTTGGAATTATAAAAAAGTAATTAAAATAGGCAACCGGTTCTACAGGCCAGCATCTTTGGTCGTGTTTACAAATATACGGCGCGAGAGTCTATAGTTTGTTTTTTTAAGACAAAATTTAGGATTTATTATTATTACGTATTTTTTGGACTTTTGTGGCCATTTTACCCATCATTTTTATGTTTACTAATTAAATATAATATTGAATAGAGAAAATTCAGAATTCAGAAAATATCCTTTTTAAAAATCCATCATTCATCCAAGAGAGAGATCGTCCTGACATCCCTATCGTATATCGTCAAACTTGTGACTAGTAGAACTAGTCAATTCCAGTCTTCCTTTGCTCCCCTGACCTCCTAATCTTCCTGCCACTATTTTTCCCAAAACTTATAATCTCCAATCTTTTAAAACTAACCTCAACAATCATCTTCTTAAGCCTTCCACACTCTTACTCTAGCTCTTCCTGTTCGAGTGTGACCACTGGTCATTATAGGTCTTTTGGAGTCTTTGCATCGATTAAAAAAAAAGTGAACTCATTTTAAATTCCTATTCCTTTAAAGATATAAATAAGCAGCACTGTCAAGAGACATGGGACTGAATCGTATATTTAATATTCTTTTTAACAATTATCTGAATAGTCTCGGGAGATCGGGCCGCAGAATAGGAACACTTGTGACTCACTCTCTCGCCCTATATACCCTTTTTTTATTATAGCATCAATATATAAAACAATATAAAATTTTATTTTAAAATTATGTTTTATTTAAGAAAAAAAACTTAAATTACAATGTTTCAATTCATTCTGTGCACTACTGCAGGAAACCGCAGTAGAGTTGTTGAATTTTCAAAAAAGAAAAAGTATTTTTTTTATTTTTTTAAAGATTCAAGATCGCTATCTATGTTTCCTGAGAAAGGGCACAGAATAAATCGAAAAATTTTTTTTTTATATAAAAAAAAAAAAATCAAATTCAAAATCATCAAAGTTTTAATTTTTTATTTATTTCACTTATTTATTTTTTTATTCTGATCGTTTCTTTAATTTTAATTTGTAAGGAGGGGGTGGGGTTTGACTTAAAAACACCATCTGCCAGTGTCTTCAAGAAAAGCCGCATAGTTAAGCTTGACTTCAAATTGCGCGATAGTAGGAGAACAAGGGGTGTGGATATTCTCCCGAAAAGCGTTCATGTTTAGACTTATTAAAATCCGAGATAAAAGCGGATATGCATATTCATTGAGATGAAATCTTTTGAAAGTGTATTTTGCTATTAAATAATTTAATATGAGAAAATTCAATTTACTATTTTAACAAGTTGTTTGAATGGGAAATAAACTACGAGAAGCACAAGTGAAAGAATCAAGTTTGAAAATTAAAAATAAAAAAATATATTATTATACTGATAAATGGAGATAAACACTAAAATTCAAATTCTATCTGTTATATTTCAACGCCACTGACAGAGAAAAAATTGCCAACACTATTCATTTATTATATATTCTATATATAAATAACAAAAAGCAAACTTTTAACGCAGATGGTGCGAGCATTTTGACTCTCAACTCAAACACAAACATAAACATAAATAATTTATTTAAAACGAATTTATTTATGTATTTTATTATTTTACTATACTGACAGTGTCAGATGGTTTTGGACTAAAATAAGTAACCAATATTGATCAAAATAGACAAATTGCTTAGCAAAAATTTTATATTGGGATAAGACCTGCAAATTAACCCTTTGTTCTTTAATCATAACAAAAAAAGCTGTTTTTTATAAGTATTTTTTTTAATTTAGCATGGTTAAATACTTTAATATTCCTACGCATAAGCTACAGATTCAAAGAGTTCTTCTCCCTCTAACAAATCAAAAATTTTAAAATATGCGTAATTTAAGGTTATAAATTCATCTTATAAATAAATTTAATTGTTCTTATTATTAGCTAATATGTAATTAAGAATGAGTTCCAAATTTGATTTACTTCTTCACGAAAAATGGTCTAGAGTAAGAAAAAAGACGCTTTGTATCACATAGAAAATAACATTTTCAAAATATTAGTAAACAATTAGATTAGAAAGGCCCGAATTCAGAAAGGCAAATTTAGAAAATCTTAAGGGAGATTTTATTATTCTTTTTTATATAAAATTTCTTGAGTTAAAATTCTTCTTGATTGATTAATTAAGAGAACTAAAGGAGGAGGCGAGTGACTAAACTTCGGATTACTGATCTGAAATTGCATAAAATTCGGGTTCGAGTCCGGGTTGCCGCAAAAAATTTTTTACCTTTGTCAAAATTCTCCTCTGGGATAGGAAAGTGGGAGACAATCTCACCTCAATTATCAAGCACAAAGGGCTCAATTCGTGATTTAAAAAAGATCGGTGTTTGGGTACCACACGAATTGACGCAAAAAAACATGATGGACTGAATTCTATCTGCGAAGCTTCGGCCAAACGGAACCAAATCGAACCATTTCTGAAACGGATGCTGACGGGGGATGAGAAATGGGTTATATACGACAATATTGTGCGAAAACGATCATGGTCAAAGCGCGGCGAAACGGCTCAAATGGTGGCCACACCAGGATTAACGGGCAGGAAGGTTTTGCTCTCTGTTAGGTGGGACAGGAAAGGAATCATCCACTATGAGCTGCTTCCATATGGCTAAACACTAAATTCGGATCTCTACTATCACCAATTGGACCATTTAAAGCTAGCGATCAACCAGAAGCGGCCAAAATTGGCCAATAGGAGAGAAGTTGTGTTCCATTAGGACAACGTCAGGCCACATACGTCTACAGAGGGAGCTTGGTTGGGAAGTTTTGATGCATACACCTTATAGTCCGGACCTGGCACCAAGCGATCATCATCTTTTTTTGTCATTGCAAAACTTCCTTGGTGATAAGAAATTGTCCTCAAGAAAAGATTGTGAAAATTGCTTAGTCGAGTTTTTTCCAATGACGACCAAGGCTTCTATGAAAGAGGCATCATGAAATTACCTTTAAAATGGCGACAAATTGTAGAACAAAACAGAGCATATTTGGCCCAAATCGAACAATCCTAACTATGTTAAATAAAGTCTGAAAATAAACGAAAAAATAATGGATTTCTTTTTCCCCAACCTATTATTTTATTTTTTTTAAGTAAAATTTATTACTGAGAGGTTTGGATTTTTTGTGCAATACTGGTAGAAGTATTATTAGCACCAAAATGTGGGTTGGATCGTTTCTCAATATCTACGTCCATTTGATAAATTAAGGATGAAAGTTTTCAATGATTTGGAAGGGGAAAAAACGGTTCTTTTTATCTGAAATCCTTATTCATAAAATTATTGTAAAATTTAAAAATAACAAACTCAAAGATTTTAACTTCGACTGGAGTTTTGTTTTAAATTTTAGTAAAGGAAGAAAATAAATTATTTATTTAATAGAATAATCGTATAAATAAAAAGATAAGAAATAAGTTATGGCTGTGTTAGATGTACAAGACGAAGGAAAGATAGTGCAACCAGGAGAAAAATAATACAATTATATTTATCGTCGACGTTTCGGGCGCAAGTCACACCCTTCTTCAAGTTCAAAGCATTTAATTTTATTTAAAATATTATTAGAATATTTTATATATAACAGAGTAACAGCTATGTGTATTTTTTGGTCTTGAGGAAGGGCGTGTTTTGCGCCCGAAACGTTGACGTTGTTTTTATCCTGGCTGCACTTTCTTTCCTTCGACTTCTAAAAAGATAAATTATTTTGAAAAATATTAAATTCTTTTGAAATTTTTATTATTTGGACAAATTATATAAAGGGAAGGATGTGAAATTACAAATAAATTTATTTCCATGATAAAAAAAATTTGGAGATATTTCAATATTTTAGAATTTTTTAAGTTTTCATTGATGCGAGTTTGACTCATATTCTTTTTTCAAACCACTATCTATTAAATTACTTTTAATTAAGAATTAAATTATTTTATGATATAAAATGAATAAAATACTTTTTATGTTTAAAATATTTAATTAATGTGAATTAAAATGGAAGCTGAGAGTGAAAAGAGGGGAGATTAAATTTTATTAAAAATTAAGTCAATATTAGAATATTGAGTAAAAAAGAACAAAAGAGAAATCCAAACAAACAAAAATGAAAAATAATAGGCTGGGTTCGACCCTCATACTTCATAAGTACATAATGTAAGCCCCAAGCTCTTATTTTGGCTCCTAAAATAACATGCAAATTTATTAAATAATCTACAATTTTACTTCTATCAGAAATATGTAAAAAATATTTTTTTTATTATTATTATAAATACTAACAGTATCAGTGGATTAGACATTCATGATGCCCTGGAAAATTCCAATTTGTAGTCCAATCGAAAAACAGGAATTAATCTTAGGAAAGAGAAATGATTTTTTTGTTGGTTAAAATAAAAATTGAAAGTTATATGAGGTTTGGTACCAGCCCAATGGGTGAGATGAAGGAGGTTGAAAATGATTATTTTGCCAAGTGGACAACGCACCACTGTATCAATCGGTCTCTAATTTAATTTGTTCAAGAAAGGCCACTTCCTTAAATAACAAAATTGACAAATTTCTGAATGCTACGAAATTTACACATTATGTTTTTTTTTTTTATTGTAGATTCACGTTAATATTCTAAAATGAATCAAAAAAACGCTTGACCAAAAACTACTGATATTGACAGTAGAATTTTTATATTTTTTGTTGAGACTGTTAAAACTGAAAAAGTGTAACTTTTTCTGTAATTTATAATTTTTTTGGAGAGGGATATTTTTTTTTCTTTTAAATATTAAGTTATAATTTAATTTTTTTTTATAAAAATTTTTTTTCTTCTTTTTTCTTTAAATTTTGTGAATTTTGAAAAAATCACACCCCAAGGAAAAGTAAATGTATTTAATATAATAAATATTGGGTTTTTAAATTTAAAGTGTATTTTCTAAGCTTTTTATTTATTTAAAAGCCTTCTGAAGATGTTTGTTCTACAAGTATATATTACACCCAAAATAAATAGACTGCCCTAGTAAGATGAAC
>JAAAKE020088899.1:0-21298 GCA_010014785.2 Anisolabis maritima | reverse complement strand
CAAACACTTGATAGAAACAAAATATTACAATTTTTTAAATCGATTATTACAATTATTAAATAAGTTTTCCAAAAATAAAGGCCTTTGCTTAAGAGAAAGCAAATTATTTTCTTAATCGCTTCGCTAAAAGGAATTCTATTTATCTAAATTTCTTTGTTGATTATTTTTTTTTCTATAATATGATACAAATTTTATATTTATTAATATAATTTTTAATTATTATTTATTTTTATTTTTATTTTTTGTAATTTGATATATTTATTAATATTTTTTATTAAATTTTTTTTTTTTTTTTGTCTTTTTCGGCAACTGTGGCCATTTAGACTCCGTCCTTATTTATTTATACGAATTGGTACTCAATATAATATAAATAAATTTTTGGTCGCTCAGGACGGGAAGCGAACCACTGACCTTTGGTACGTGAAGCAAGACCTCTGCACCAAGGGACAGGGTTTTATTAATTAAATATTTATTATTGTTAATTTATTATTTATTTATTAATTAGTATTTATTTTTATTTGTTAACAATTCTAGGGGAGCAAGCTTTGCTTTGTTTGCTCTGTTTCCAAAGCCACTTGAACCATATGTTTTGTTTTGAAAAACACCCATTTGCAATGTTATGATTTTGACACCTGTTGATCAATTAGTTTAATTAAGAAAAAAACAATCAAAATGAGTTTTCCCAAAAATGAAACCTCGACAGATCGATTTGTAGCCCAAACCCCCTCCCCCCCCCTAATCCCCCTAATACGTGAATTTCAAAAAAAATCCTTAGTTCCGTTTTCAAGCTCAAAAAACATTCAAAAATATATATACAATTATTGTTCGTATAATAGGATTAGATAATGTGTAAAATCCTGAGATTTCTGATGAGTCCCAAAAATCTAATTAACTTTGAAGTCTGTCGTTTATAAAGCTTGAGAAATACGGATGTAGACTATTAAATTATTTTAGCATATTTCCCCAATGAGAGAAATTTAACTTTGGCAATTTGTCCGTCATAATCAACAACGTTCCAGATCGTTTGATGTTTTATTTATTCCTCATTCGAAAGATCATTCACGATATCTAATTTTTTAATAATAAATGTAAATAAATATAAATAATAAATTTTTATTAAATACGAAAGATAGTTAAAAATTAACCATTAAGTTAAAGCTTTTCTTTAGAAAAATTTGTAATCGCATTTTTAAAGCACAGAAAAATGAGCTGAAGCCATACTCTTTGTGATTACTTTATAACTAGTTTAATTTTGTAAATATAATCCACATACTTCTATAAATCCACTGCATATATGAAGATGAAAACATTTATTATTAAAAGATAAATGTAAAAATGTTTTACGAAAATGAACTTTATTAAACATCATTTTGTCTCCGTCAAATTTGATAAAGTAAAACATTTATAAAGAATTTGAAAAAGGAGTAAACTCATGATAGGCCTTAAAAGGTAGCAATGCTTCGGTAAATATATAGTATGTTAAAAAAAAAGTATATAATCCTTTCATCTGGCTAAAAGCACTTCTGAAATATATTACCCTCTCCATTTCACACCTGTCATGACGTTTTTGTCTCAGAAATTTTGCTCTTTCGTATATTTAATCCTGGAATTATTTCATCACTAATAATAAAAGAAAAAGAGAGAAAAAAAAATTAAATCTTTAGAACATATATTTTGTAATGTCCTTATGTTTGTAATTTATATAGAAAAAAATAAAACCTGTTGATTTTAAAATGTCTTAAGAAGAAGAAAAATAGCTCTTAGGTCAGCAAAAAATTTTCTTTATGTTCATTTAGGACAGAAATAAAATCTTATTTAAAGTTGTAATTTATTTTTCATTTAATATTTTTATGTTTTATAGTGTTTAAAAAAGAAGAAGTATATTTTAGAATTACATTAAGTTTTAAGTTAGTCACAGCAGGCTTAAGGGAGGGAGAGAGGGGAATGAGTTTCTCTAAGTAACCACGCCAGACAAAAAGAAAGTTCAACTTAGAGAAAAACTCAAATCAAGCTCAAATCAATAGCAGAAACTGCCTTAAAAAAATACAATGGCTAGAGATCGACCAAGAAAAATTTTAGGTGAGAACGGACGTGGCAAAATAAAATTTCGGTCGGGTTAAATTCCCTAAGAGTGGCTCTTTGTAGTGCTTAGGGAAATTTGTAGTGCTTTAGAAAATTATTTTAAAATAGTAGGGGAATTCCAAAACGCTCAAAAGAATAATTTTAAGAGGAATTTCACCTTGCTCTTGCTAAAGCAAGCAATCTAAAAATTTCTTAAAGTAAAATTTTTCTTAAGTTCTTTTATTAGTCATTTCAGTTAAGAAAAATTTGACCTTAAGGAATTCTATAGTGAAATTAAATTCCATTTATTATTTTTCTTAAAATGTTTCTGAATATGTGATTTTTTTATTAAAAAAAAGTTTTGAAAAATAATTTCTTATTTATATTCATTAAAAAAAGTTTTTTTTTTCTCTTCAAAAGAAAAAAAGAAAAGTTTAATTTTACTTTATTATATATCTTTTTCTTTCTCCTAAAATATTGACTTTTTCTCATTTTAAAATTATTATTAAAACGGTTTTATGAGATTAAAATGGGATTAAAAATGATTACTGTATTTATCCATTCATTATATTGTATTATAAACTTTTTTCGACCTAATTCTGTCATTATAATTTTATATCAAAATTTAATTTTAATTTTAAACAATATTTATCCTCTAAGTCATGTCAAAAAACAATAATTATCATATTAATATCTTTATTATTTAATAAAAAAACCTCCAAAATTTTGCAAAATTGAAAATTATATATAGTCACGAAACTCTCTAATTACCCAAATACTAAGGTAAAAATCAACCATTTCGAAGTGATAGGCTCCTTCATTTATAGTTCAATTTCAAAAAAATCAAGATAGCTCTTTAAATTTCAAAGTTAGGGAACTGCCCCTCCATAATTGCCACCACTGGACGTATTATTTTATTATTTATCTTTTTAAATATGTTTAAAATAAAATAAATTACTTACTACTTGAAGAAGGTTAGATGAAGACGAGAGAGCATGCAGGCATTATACGCGTAAATAATGTGCATTTTAACGATTCGGATCATTCACATGCCTGTAAAAGAAATAACAAATTAATATAAATATAATAATATTGAAAACTTTAATGGTTAAATTGATAAAAATCTATTAATCAAAATATTTGAGAATAGGGATTCCATAATGTTCAAAATTAAAAGCAGAACCTAATAAATTTTATTAAGATTTTTACTTTCGAGAGTATGTAAGTTTATTGAAATGAAAAAGGAAAAAGTCTGAAAATTTATTTTTTAATATAAGAGTGAGTTTCTTTTGCCACCTCACCCCAAAAAAAAATATTGTAATGATAGCTTTCTGAATAGTAATAATGTAGTTTTAGTTGCAAAATTATAATGCTATAGGAAAAATTTTTCTATCTCTCTTCTTGTTACGAACTATAAAAGGGTTGCAAAGGGTTTTATCAAAAAATGACCTCACATGACCGGGGAAATTTATAGTTCTACAGCAAAAATAATTTAAAGAAAGATGTTAAAAATGTCTTTCAATATTTTTTTCAGAAATGCCTGACTACCCTGGACTTGACCTCTCTTGGGGTAGGGTCATGTGTTGGTACGGGAATGTATCTAGTAGCGGGTATGGTTGCCAGGAATGTAGCCGGCCCGGGAGTGGTCATCTCATTCATCATTGCTGCCGTCGCAAGTATATTCTCAGGTACCATATTCATTCAATTATCATTCCAAATCCTTATTAATAAGAAATATATTTAAAAATTTTAAAAACTATTTAATAAAAATTTTAAAGTGGAATTCTAACCAGAATAAAAGATTATTTTATCTCTTTTGGAAATTTGTATTTCTTAATGAGGCTTGGTTAAGATCATTGTCAGAAAAGTCATTGATCATCATTTGAGTATGATAGTTATAGAGAGAAGTGCAGGAAGAAGAATTTGAGGATTCATGGACCGCCTAAGAAAAATAATATTTTTTTCTCAAGAGCTCAAGAGACATTGAATTTTAAGTATATTAGAAATAGAGGGATAAGAATTCATTCATGGGGCTTGCGTAATTGAGAGAAATTCGGTAGGCCAATAGAAATATCGAAAAATACGTAATAAAGATCTCGTTATAGAAATAATGAGAAAGACTTCAATTAAATGTTAAATTTGAAAATGAACATTATGTCATTGCAGGGGCTTGTTATGCTGAATTTGGCGTCCGAGTACCGCACACGTCCGGCTCTGCTTATATGTATAGTTATGTGTCAGCGGGCGAATTCGTGGCCTTTGTTATCGGATGGAATATGGTACTCGAGTACTTAATCGGTACCGCGGCTTGTGCATGCGCATTAAGCGCCTGTCTTGACTCCCTAGCCAATGGCGCCATCACGAAAGCCACCGGAAGTGTTCTCGGCAACGAATTTGGTAAACTCATCTTTCGTTATATTTTATTATATTACAATTACAATTATCACATTAATAAACAACTTCCGGGCTTCTATCTTGCATAATTCATATTTTGTTCCTAGATTACAATTATGACTAATATATCCTTATTCGTTTCATTCGTTATCGAAGAAAAAATCAAATTTTTACTATATTTGTAATTTTTCATTGTTTCATTTTTATAAAACACTTATATTACATATTGCTTTTTTTGCAGGTAGCCCTCCAGATGTCCTGGCTTTTGGCATTACCCTCCTTATGACAATAGTGATGGCAGCCGGCGTCAGGAAATCACTTGTCTTCAATAATATTCTAAATGCTATAAATTTAGCTGCTTGGGTGTTTACAATGACGGCGGGTTTATTTTATGCCGACCTCTCAAATTGGACTGATAAGGGATTCTTGCCTTATGGCTGGTCAGGGGTGAGTTTAATGCCCTCAATGTTCCGTTTCGCCTTTATTGCTGACTCTTATGCTAACAGATACGTATTAATGGTTGCGGTAGTATCCGGGGAACATCTATTTGGATTAATTTAATAAATTTAAGAGATCGATTATGTTAAATCAGTTTATTTTAAATATTGATATTTATAAATTAGATTTAAAAAATTTATTGGTGAAGATACAAAGTTAGAATACAAATTAGTATTCTACTATTTTAATTTAAAGAAAAAAGGAAAATTTTATTGGCTTATAATAAATATTTTTACTTTTTAATTGGAATCGAATTGGATAAGTTTGAATTCAGCCCCGAGTAGATAGCTCAATTCAAGTCAGTGTAGAATAAGCTGAATGACGGGCTAGTGTTCAGAGGCGCTTCTAAAAAAAATTTCAACTTGGGGGGAATTTTACTGATTTTTTAAGAATTTCATTAATTAAAATTCTTAATAAAGAAACTTAAGAAAGGTCTTTGAATTTGCTATTTTGAACAAATTTTATTAAAAAAAAAAAAAAAAAAAAGTAAAATTCCTCTTAAATTAAAATTTTTCTTAGGAACATTTCTTGAATACTAAATGCTTTAATCTACAATGAATCGTAGAATTTATCCAAGGGGATGAGAGGCAAATTGAAATAGGAATATGAAAATATTTTTCATAAACCTAAACACTAAATAAAATTTGAGGCGTATACAGTTATATGCAAATTAATTAATGACTATTTTATCGTTAAGTTTTTGTAAATTAATTTTTCCTTGGATGGATCTCCCCGGGCAAGGGCAAATGCCCAAAATAAATAAGGAGAGAATGATTTTTTCATAGACTATAATGGAATTTTAAAATTTATGTAAAAATATTAGCTGCAAAATTGTAATTGAAACACTCCCTGGAATATTGTTAATATTAAATTAAATATAAGGATAAAAATTCCTTAAAATAGAATCTTTTTTATTTCTAAGAAGATGGAGAAATACTATCTTAATAAAAACGATAACTATCACATACAATTCCTATACTATAATTTCATTGGTTTGTTTATTGAATGGCAGGTTTTATCCGGAGCAGCTACCTGTTTTTATGCGTTTATCGGTTTTGATATAATCGCGACGACGGGAGAGGAAGCGAACAACCCGAAGAAATCGATTCCGTTCGCCATCGTTGGTAGTCTGGCAATCATTCTTATCGCTTACGTCACAAGCTCGATGATGCTTACGCTTATTGGTGTGTAGATAAGTGTTTTACATATAAAAACTATTAAACTTGTATAGAAGTCTAGCATTTTTCGAAAGCATGGTTCCCATTTTATTTTATGTTTTCTTGTTTAAATGCTTTTTTTTAATCGAGAGTGCCTTTATCAAATATGAAAATTTGAGAGGATAATTCCCTTGTATGTTTAACAGTACTTCGAGCTTACAAAATTTTTGGGGTCTATATATATATATTCGGAGTCTTCATACAAGTATATAGATGTCCGCATTGGGATGTCTCAAATAAATTTTCAACGCCCTTGGTTTCCTGGTTTATGATTAGGTATATAATAAATAGCAATGGGATTTCTAAGGAGACCAAATTTATTTTTTAGGTAGCCTAATTAAAATTTTTTCGCCCTGTCCCTTGGTACAGAGCTAGAGGTTTGGCTTTACGTACCAAAGGTCGGCCGTTCGCTTCCCGACCTTAGCGACAAAATTTTATTTATATTATAATGGCTACCAATTAATATAAATAAATAAGGACGGAGTCTAAATGGCCTCAGAAGCCGAAAAAGACTTTAAAAAAAATTTTTTTCTTTTAGATGATTATGTTGATTAAGTTTTAAATTATTCGTATCCGAAAATTTTGTTTGAACATAGCCCTACTAGATATATATAACTTTTTATCTGGAACCCAAAAAAATATCTATTTACTGGCAAGAGAATATCACTAAAAAAAAAGTTAAGATAAAATTTGGAGTCATCTTTAGTCAAAGTTTTTATAAATCTCAAAAATCCCCCTGACTGGGGCTTCGGAATACTTGTCAGCCACTATCAGAAAGTTTATGATATTTTTAAACCTATTTTATATAAAGAAATTCCATTTCATGAAACAATTATTTCGTAATAATATAATAATATCCATTAGACAATTGTATTAAATACCTATATATTTTTATATTTATTATTTAGTTCCACATTTTATTCGATCAAGACAATCAGCAAGCAATTTTTTTATTATTCACAATGAATAAAATATATAGAGGTGGTTGGTCTTTTTTCTTTGTGACCTTTTAAATCGGACGACAAAAGAAAACATGTTGATATCAACGATTCTATTGAATCCATAAAAAAAGGTAATTGATCTGAATCGAACGAGCCACAGGTTTAAGGAAGAGATAATAATATAGAAAAGGAAGAAAATTTTTAAGAAATTGATTTCCAAGTCTTCTTTCTTCAAATAATTATTTTATTAATATAAATTCAATTGGGGATAATAATACGATGATAATAATTATTAATCTAACAAGTTTCATGTGTTGATCCACATTTTTTTATTAAAGTTGTAGTGTCTAATTATGTTTATCAATCCAGGTGGCACAAGTTTAGTTCCTGTCAAATTCAAATTGATTCGTTAAAATACATGTAACCAATTATAAGAGAGATCATATACATAGGCCTAATTATAGTGTCAATGTTTAAATGTTCTTAGGGATAAAAAAATATAATTCTTAAAAGTTCCAAAATCCATTTCATTCTCCCAGAGAGAAATATCTGAGGCAATATAGATTTTTAACAATTACAAATATATTTTAGTTACGATTTGTATTATCCAGGCATATTTATTTACAATATTAAACCTCTTGGCCACGGGGGGGGGGGGGGGGAGAAAAAAAGAAATAAATGAAGATTGGAAAAAATAATATTAACAATGAAAAAAAATTTTAACAGTCACAGCTGGTTGGACCTCTGGACAATTACCACAACTTGTTTTTTTTAAAGTCTTTTCGCCATCTGAGGCCATATAAACTTTTAAATGATACACAATATATTTATTAACGATACAAATTATCCAGGCATATTTATTTATATCAATATCAATAGTATTCAATAAATTTTCTTCAGACTGTCAACTTTCATGTTGTCGATGAGCATTTCCAAATTCCTTCTCAATATATAATCACCGCAACAGTTTTATAAACTCGATATATATATATATATTAATGTATATTTTATCAAAATAATATCTATGAAAACATAAATTTGAAAAAATAAAAATTGTTTTGACAGTACATAAGCCTATATATATATATATATATTATTTCTTGTGTTAATTCTTCCATATAAGATTAAATTTAAAATGTGTTGCAGTGCCCTACAACCAAGCAGACCCTGATTCTGGCCTGGTGGAAATGTTCGCCTATGTAGGCGCATTCAAGAGCAAATGCATTGTGGGGGTGGGCGCCCTTGCAGGCCTCTCTGTTTCCATGTTTGGTTCTATGTTCCCTATGCCTCGCATTGTCTACGCCATGGCCAGTGACGGCCTTGTCTTCAGGTCAGTACATTCAATTGTTGTTTGTCATTTCAACTTACATTTATCGAAAATATGATTAATTATATTTTAATTGACTTTCATTTAAATAAATGAGGATGGTTTAATGATTAATAGTATGGACTTAATATATTAATGGTTTATTAAATATTAATATAAAGGCTTAGATATTAAATCAAAAGCATATGAATTAACCCAAAAGATCATGCCTGGGCAGACTTTTTAGCTGAAGGGCCGCATTAGAAATTCAAAAGGAACGCTGGGCCAGAAGTAAAACAATTTTTGATATGCATTATTTATTATTATGTAAAATGAATTATAATATAAAAAATAAATGATTCTTTAACAAAAATTCTCTACCAAAAATTTAATGAAATGAAAGTAATTGTTTTACACCATTTTTTTTAATATCCTGTATTAATTTTGTTGTTGAGATTCTTAAAACTGCTTGTATAAGTACATCTGTGACGCTTGATCGTAGTTTTTATTGAGGTATATGATAGAAAATGTTTGTTCACTTAGGTTTATCCAAAAAATAACCAAGATTTTCGAGCAAAATCTTTAAGGCGATTAAATTAATCTGAATTAAGAGTGTTGTAAAATTTACAGATTTCTTCACGACGGTACAATTCTCTTAAAGGGCGAATGCGCAGTAGTAGCTCAAGACAGAAATGGTAGTGAAGAGTAAATACATGGGAGTATAAATTTGTATTAACTATCTTTCCCTGCCCAGTAAATTTCCGTCTAAATGTTCAAATTTATTAAAAAAAAAAAAAAATAGACATCAAAACACAGAAAAAAGTTAACTTTAGAAATGCTACTATAGCTCACGGGCCGCACAAAAATGCGCGGCCGTAATTTGCCCAGGCCTCCAGTAGCTAGCCGAACTCATGGTCATGGAATGATTATTCTTATGCTATAAAAGAAAGGGAGGTCCGTATTTTTATCGAAGGGTTGGGTCTTTTTTAAAACTCCCGGTATAGGATAAAATTCATTTAATGGATGTAGAAGGCAGGGGTCAGGAACAATTCAGCCTTTGGATGCTCAATAAAAATTTAAATGTGACGTTTCGAACTAGATTTACTGGTTCATCATCAATCCAATTTGATCGTTGTATTTATTTATGCCCAAGTTAGTCCGCTTGCATTTGAAATACATATGACAATGTATACATATAGGAACGACAATATTGTTTTCGGTATAAATACAACGATTAAATTGGATTGATGATGAATATGTAAATCTAGTTCGAAATGAATCAAATGTAAGTTTTTATTGAACATTCAAAGAGTGAATTATTGCTGAACCTGTCTTCTCATCCGTGAAAATTACAATACAGCAACAATTTTCTTCTTTAAAAATCATTTAAATTTAATTAAATTAAATTAATTAAATGCAACAAATTACAAATAGGGTTAATTTTTATTTTTTGACATTTTTATAAGTAGGTAATTTTTTTTCAAAATTAAAGAATATGATGACTAAGATATGGCAAATTAAATTATTTGTCTAAAATAAACCAAGATAATCGATATTATAAATACTATAATTAGCTGAATTCTTTAATTTTTTTTAGACCTCTCTCACAAGTGTGGTCCTTGACGGGAACCCCTCTTCTAGCAACTATCGTGACTGGAGTGGCGGCTTCTTTGGCAGCTCTACTTATCAAACTTGAAGTTCTTGTCGAAATGATGTCAATCGGTATTTCAAATTCCTACCCTTACTATTTTTTAAACCCAAAAAAAAATAACATATCATAAATGTTATTTGAGTTCCCTGATGCTCCTCCTTCCTACTCAACCGCAAGCATGTACTGGCAATGGAAATTGAATGTTTTATAGAAAAATAGATTTATGTCTTATCACATAGAACCCTATGTCAACCTATATGCATATAAATAAATTATTATTCCATATTTTAATAAGATATTTAAAAGTTAATAATTGCAATTAACACTCTAAAGATGATAATTTTATATATTAAATGATATTTTTTATTTAATATTTTTTTATCAAAATATGTAGTAGGAATATTCAAGAAAACACCAACTCACAGATTTAGTAGTTAAGAAGCATATACACAACGGAACCAAAAGTCAATTGTTTAAGTAGAGGGACTGAAACGAAAATAAGAAAAAATTTAAGATTATATAGAAGTATCCTAAATTTATTATTTATTATGCCTTCCCTCTTCCAAAAGACTTTTTCATTAAATATCTAAGACCTTTAATAAGATTACAATTATGTAGCCTCGAGATTTTCAAATTCCTCTTTTAGGGGATGCAAATATATGTATTATAAATAATTTTTAATTGATTAGTAGCCAGTTGCTGTGGGAGTCTGATAAAATAATTATCAATTTTGCGCGAACTTCGGCTTTTGACATCGTTATGTTTGCTACAATCTGTCTTCTATTTCCTTTAACTATTTTTTATATAACCTAAATTTTTGTATTATTTCCACATTACTCTTTATACTTCAATAAAAAATTCTATTTTATTTTCTCCTTCCTATATGTGAAATAGTGCTATATAAGAAAAGTTATATTGCAAAAAGTTCGGTGTTGCGATTTCAACAGAAATATCCGTTTTTAGGTCCAGTTTGAGTTCAAAAACGCATTCTTTTTCTAGGTACTCTGTTGGCTTATACCCTGGTGTCGACCTGTGTGCTGGTTTTACGCTACCAACCACATTCTACCAATCTAATCGAGCTACTACCACAATCAATCCGAACGCCATTACGCGGCAGCCCAAGCAAAGATCCAATGGTTAATGGTCAAGTGGTATATGGGGCGCAGTTGCACCCCGATCAGTTGCGTACAGCGCTCAGTGATGTGCACGCAACACCTCCACAGCCACCAACAGTCCTCCATGCTGCCTCCACACATGGCCAGACTCAACGTGTTATGGTACGCAGGGTTACTCGCAGGTAAGCTTCTCAATTTATATTTTTCAAAAAATTATTTAAAACTTTTTTAAAGGAAGATATAGATATATGACTAGTAATCGGCAAAAAAGCTTCTTCTTCCTCCCTTCCCCAAATGGCATAACAGTAAAGTATGCTTTCTTTACTAAACTATCTCATTTTATTAATCTGAAAGAAAATTTAGGATTTAGTTTGCTCCTAACCTAAGATCTTTTTGTCCCTCCCTTTGAAATGACATCCCTGTTATGTTATAATGCTTAGATTTATATTATGAAAATATTTGGGAGCACTAAAATTAAATTTTCTTCTTCGAGCTTGTCCAATATTTTTGCCAGGATTTTGTTTGGGAAAGGGTTTAGGTGGAAATTTTCATATTTGATTTTTTTTTAAATTTATTTATTATTTGGAATTTGTTTTTAATGGAGAGCTGAGTTATATCTCGGGTAACTCGTGATTGACGTAGGTATCACCCTTTTCAGTTTTGAGCTCAGAGAGTTCAATTTTCAGTTATGCATTAAATAAATAAAGAATTTAAAAATAATAAAAACATAAAATTCAATTTTTAAGTGCTAATAATAGTTTTATTGTTTTACAACTATTTTTGAGAAATGATATAAAGTTTTTTTCTAATTGATTTTGACTTGAGTGTGAGTGTGTCCATGTGTAAAGGGAATTAATAGGTCAATGTCAACTTAAAGGTGATGTTTTAAGAGAAAATTTGGGCTAAAATGATACAAATTTTACTTTATTCAGGAGCAGATGTGACATGTGAGCTTCAGGTAGATGGGCTGAGATTAATTCTGCACTCTCTAGGCTTCCATTTCCATCCTATCTTATCAAGTATCAGACTATACATCGTGTCGGCTAGTTCCTTCTCTGGTTATATGAAAGGCGTATACACGCAAGGGGGGAGAGTAAAGGGGGTAATTACTCCCCATGATTTTTTTTTTCAATTTTAAATCTTTTTTCGGCCATTTAGACTATAAACTGTTAAATTATATTTCAACTCCATGATAAAGGTTCGGATTCAAATTAGAATTATTAAAGAAAATCCGAAATCTTTGTAAAAATATGATAATGAAAGTATTGGATTTTATTATATAGGGTACATTATTTGAACTAGATCGTCAGCGACGGTCCATTACAGTTTAGCACTAGATACAAGGGCAATTCAGACGATCGCCGCCTCCCCCCCTAAAATTCGGCTATAGTGATCATTTAGAGTTTTATAAATATTCTCTGTATATTATTTTAAAATTAAATATCCATTTCTTCCAATGTGCGTTCATTGTTATTTATTATATGATGTAATGTCTTGTATAGCCATATATACCCGAATATACCTGTATATAATACAATACAAAAAACGAATTTATAAATATATTAACAAAAATTTGGAAAAGAAATAAAAGTTAAAGAGACGTTGATATGGATGTTAAACACATATTAAAAATATAGGTTACATCATATTAGAAGAATGTTACCTAAAGAGTCATTGGGTAGACTCCTTCTGGGGCCCCGGGCAAATTATTTGATGAATTTTTCATAATCATAATAAGTTATGGCTTAGTTTTGTTTAGGGAGACAAAGTGTCTTGCTTGATTTGAAAAACTCAAAATTTGATAGGTAACTTCTTTACTTAACATTATGTTTAACACGTGTGAACCAGGCTTTAAAGTGGGAGTGAAAATATAAAAAATAAATTTGTATTTTTTTTAATTACTAAACCAAATTAAGTTTTTATAATAAATAATTTATTAAAAAGATGATATAGGTATATATATTGTTTGGTTAAAAGTTCAAATGTAGCATCTTACCTTATATTCATTCTTAAGAGTATTGATTACACCTTGATCCATTCGGTTGTTTAAAAAAACAATAATTCCTGACCACTCATAAAATATAATATACTGTAATAATAAATTATTAAATATAATGATAAATTAAAACTATTTTAAACTATTACATCGGTTTCATTTTGATCGTTTTCCTTTTCTCAATGATGTCAATGAAAAGCTTCAGGCGATTTCTGATTGGTCAGGGGATAAAGTCAGCAATATGGAGGCTAATTCAACAATTAAATAATTAAATTATATAATCTAAATTTAAATATTTATATTTATATTTATATATAAATATTTATCTTTGGTTTAAATAAATATAGACAGGGTCTAAATGGCCTCAGATGCCGAAAGACTTAAAAAAATATATATAATAGAACAGATCAAGATAAAAAATTATTTTGCTTACTATTATAAATAAAAATAAAATAGAAATTGTATATATTATATAATTATTAAATACATAGGGGCGAAGCTATGACAAAAATTTTGCCATTTTTATGTAACTTTGGTGGAATCTATCCATAACTCTCTTATCTATCTGTCTTGTTGTAATTATTATTTTAAGAAAAATATATTAAATTCAAAATTGTGTCTGAAATTTTGAAGCTTTCTCTCTTAAAAAATGTATATCGACACCCCTTTCTGTCTAAATATTTCCTTGAACTAAAGAAGAAAGAATTTTTTCCAAAGAAATTGTGTTTCAACATATGCCATTAGTGGAACATAACCAAGCCCCCCTCCCCTTCCTAAACTTGGAAAAAAAATATATTTTTCTCATGAGATGCTGAATTTTAAACCATTTCAGGTAAAATTGTCTCAAATATTACCAGAAATGATATATTTCCTTACAAAATAAGTCTGGGTTCCTCTAATATTTAGTTTCTTTACCCTATATCAAAATATTTAGCTAAATTATTTAAATTTATTTTCATTTTAATAAAAAATTTTTATTTTTGACTCCCATTGTATAGAAAAACATTAATGGATAAATCTTTTCTTTAAGTTCTCCAGATTCTGACGACACCTATCCTGGAGAAGAGCTAGAGGAGGACTTATCGCGCGATGATCGCTTTCTAGTATCAGATACAACGGATAATAAATTTTACGGCACTGTACATGGAGGTGGAGGTGGAGGTGGGGGCGGTGGTGGAGGTGGAGTCGTCGGAGGTGCGATGGGCCCCAGCCTCGGTTATATTGGTCGAAAATTACAGGCATGTTTATTTAATTTCAATAAGAATTGAAAAAATAAATCAGCTGATCCATCATAAGTCAGATCTTCCCTACTTTGACGTGGTGTTTTTTGTTTTATTACATTATTATTATATTAAAGGATAGGATGTTCTTCTTTGTCCATTCTAAAATATTGTTAATTAAATAAAAGAATTTTTCTAGGAGGGTTAGAAATTAAATAACTTAAAAAAGCAGGGATGTGAAGTGAAAACTCACAGTTTTATAAATTAGCAACTAAGTAAGGATACGGGGGAAACTAATTTAGTAATAATAAATATATCTGAGACTTTTGAGTCCATCAGAAAAAAAAAACATAGTTTGATTAGTTAATGTTCACCTAAAGTCTTATCAAATATTGTCTCTTTCTGATTTCTTATTTGAATTTTTACATAATAAATTTTCAAGCAAGATCTTTGAAAAAAAAAAAATTATTTTTGTATTTCTATTTTCAGGAGGCCACCTATCTATGTCCGGGTATTTTCCCTTGGGTGGATCGTGGACCCGCCACTTCTGAATCTGGCAAATACGTTTGTAAATTGGTAGCGATCCTCTATGGGTTTATTGTTACACTTGGTCTCACAGTTGCTAATGCAGCCAACTCCTGGAATCCAGCTGCATCTTTCTTCTTGAGTCTCTCTCTTATAGGCATCGTCTGCGTGCTTTTATTAATTTCACGAAAACCACAAAATAAGTAAGCGTAAATTAATATTTAATTTAATTTAAAAATACATATTTTCAAAATGAGGGAAAGAAATTTAGGAAAATTAGTTAAGGTATTATTGTATAAAATATATTGAAATGAATACAGAAATTCACAATCCTTAGATTAATATTTTGCTTCAAAGCGGGGAGAGGATGGGGGGGGGGGGGGGGAAATTTTACAAATAATTTAGATATTTAAAAATTTTTTAATTTTCTTTTTAGACTCCTAAATCTAAAAAATGAAGATATATTTCATTATAGAATTGAGAAGTCCGGATTTATATTTTTAATGGATAATAGATTTAAAATAAAATTTAATTAAAAAAAAACTTTTAATTTAACATATTATAATAGAAAAAATTGTATTTTTTGTGCCAAAAAGCTGAAATGTACATGAATGATATTAATAGTATGAATACTTGCATAAATGCCGTATCAGAAGAGCTACGTCCCGGAAACTATATTGTATAAGATATTAAAGGACTTTTGTGATTATTATTATTATTAATACCTTTTATAGCAAAACACTCTCGTTCATGACTCCTGGACTGCCCTGGGTACCAGCGATTGCCGTTACAGTCAATGTCTACCTCATCTTCAAGCTTTCTTATTTGACATTAATCCGATTCACTGTTTGGATGACCCTTGGTATGTAATTTTTTTGATAATCTGAAAAATATTGTAATAGAATTAGAATTTTTTTTAATTTCACGGCCACAACATTCTAAAGTCAAGAAATGTAAATTATTAATATTAAAAATTCTTACTGCAATTAAATTCTAAAAATTTTTTCTAATACTATTCACAAAATAAGTTTAGATGCGAACATTTTAGCTAAGCCGAAGCCTTTTTTTTACTAACATTTTAGCAATCATATCGTTTAAACATTGAAATTTATACTATCGGCCCTAAATGTCTCAAAATAAAGATACACGACTATTAAATTCTTAATTTCATTTTTGATTTTCAGGGTTCATTCTCTATTTCTATTATGGGATTAAGAACTCGACCCTGGAGGCAGAGACTCGGGCCCAAGAAGCTGAATTAGCCGAAGCCACCGAAGGGATGGCAGTTCCAGCACCAACAGCAACACACTTGACCACGACAACCACGAATATTTCTGAGCCCACGAGGGCGCATCATTATGCTGAAGTGGATGCGACCATGTCAACGCGAACATCCGGACAAGACCTTTTCGTCTCACCTCAGGCTTTCCCCTCCTGGGATGACTAAGGGCAAGAAGTTAGCATCAGGCCACAAGTCCGATCGCGTTTCGATAATAATCACCACCACAATCCATTTTTATTATTTCATCATACTCAATTGATTCCGGCCTCAATACTAATATTTCGTTTGAAATTTAAAAAAAAAATTGAAAATATCGACACTTTTCTCGTTAATTTGTATATTTTGAATTGAAGGAAAAATTCTAGGATATAGATGAAAAATATGATATCACTAAAAATTATTAGTTAATAATATGTCAATATTTAAGCTAAGCGTTTCTGATGGACCAGATCATAAAGGCATCGCACTGAGAAAATCCACACCGACCACTTTCATACATTTCTATGAAATAATAGTGAGAGGACTGAATGGGTGCCCTCGAGATGGAGCCCAGCATATTAATAATGTGCAGTAGTTAAAAGAAATTTATGAAATCGAATCATGCAGATTTTATCAGAATGATGAGACCCCTATCCCTCCTAGAATGCGCCTAGCTTTATATAACATTATTAAATCTTGAAATTTATTCTTAATGTAATGTGGAAACATTAAAATATTTTTAATATCAATTAAATTATTTAGTTTTCGTTTAAAATAAAACAAAATAACTAGAGTTAAGGAGTCGATATATCCTAATTATTTAAAAAAGACAAAATAATTTAACTCATTTTATAAAATTTCTGCATATTTTTATCTTATTAGATAAGTACTTCGAGATAAATGTTATTAAATGTCGGATTTTAGTTAAAAAGAAATATTAAATAAAATATATATTTCGTTCATATTTCAAATATTCTTCTATCTGGATGTTTTTTCCTTATAGGCCTATATGAATTTCTAAAATAAATAAATATATAAATAAATAAAAAATGAAAGGATTTATTTCAAAAAAAAAATAAATATAATTAATATATTGCATATTATGAGCAATTCAATCTAATATGCAATTTATCAATGGAATTCGAATAAATAAATATAAAATTTTTACTTATTTATTATAATGTTATATTTTTCTCTTCTTAAAATTCAATTTTAATTAAATATTAAATTAATTAATGAGAAAAATAAAATGAGAATGGCCTGATTATGATTCTTGAGTAGAAATATAGACGGTCTCCGAAACTCTTTCTTCTCTAACAGGTTATCCTCTTTAGCATAAATCATCTTCAATAGAAATAATCCCATATATATAGATGGGTAGCAAATTAAATTAGAAGATGGTGCTAAATGAAAAATATTTTCACGGAGTGCCAAAAGATGATTGATTTTAACTAAAATATCTCCTTAAATAGAATAACAAATTTTTAAATATCTTTCAATTAATGTGGAAAATTTATCTCGTTTAAGAATTAAAAATTTCATTTATATTTAAAATAATTTCACCAAATAGTTTACTTAATTTTTTATTTTATTTTATAATTTTATAAAAAGCCTCTTTATTCTTCGTATTTTCATAAAGAGGCTATAGAGATCAAATTTATTCCATTCATGTTCAAAATCAAATCTAAATTTTTTTTAAATATGCAGAAAATCTATTTAGTGAAAAATAATAATAAAACAAAACAACAATGTACATTTGTAATTATGTACATTTTCATTGTTTAATGTAAAATAATTATATATATACATATATTGATATTTTAAATATTTAAAAAAATGAATAGTACAAATTTATTTGTATTTCTGAATGGATTTTTAAGAAAATTTAATATAATATATGGTTAAATATTATATTAATATTATATTGCTCTAAAGTCTTTGTAATGTTCCTTGATTTATTTACAAAAATTTTTTGCCTTTTGATATCTAATCCAGTTGGACGTTTACAATTTTAATAAAGGAAGCTCAACCCACGAATAACTAGATATTGCTTTTGGCCAAATATATGAAAGGCGGCAGCAGTATCAACAATAAACTATTTATTTCTATATATGTAATGCTAGAAAGAGAGTGCAAAGCCATTGGCGCCTAGTCGGCTATGAATATATAATTATGATAATCATCATACAATGGGTAGCCAATTAATATGAATAATAGCTCTCTATGAGTTCAACATCTCTAACCAATAGACTAAGGAGCGGAGGCACGTAAAATTAAAATTTAAACAATAATATATTAATATGAGGAAATTACATTTCCTATTTTTTTATTATTTTTATTATTATTGAACTATTTATAGTTATACCTACCAAAAAGAAAGATAGGAAGATGACTATGTGATATAAAAAAAGATAAAACGATTCAACAGATGAAAGTTCATATTTCATAGATGCTTTCATATTCATTGGAATTTTATTTATTTTCCAATTTCGTCTTGTTTCAGATATATTTTCGAGCAATTTTTTTCTCTCGAATCTGTAAAAGATGAAATAATAACTCACTTAGAAATATATTTTAAAGTATTGCTATTAAAGCTGTACAGTATAAAAAATATTGCTACTACAGTTCAGTATAAATGGTGGTTTTCAAAATTTAGTGTTCATATTAATTTTAGAAAGATATTAAGAATGGCTTTCTGACACAAGTATAATCGATCTTACCCTCCGAGCCTTAAAGAATAAGTATAAAAACAAAGCACCAGGGCCCGGGTTAAGAGTTGGCCTCAAAAAGAAAATTAAATATGTAACAAAAAAAAATGGAGTTATGTAACAAGATGCATTGCACGATGGCAGGAAGAATAATTCTTTAAAAAAGTTAAATAAAATATTGAAATCTAATTTAATTTAATCTAATTATAGAAAAAATATTTTGTTTATGAAAAATAAATTAGTGTAACATTTGAAAAGACTTTAGAGAAAAAACTAGTTGAGTGATAGTATTAAAAGTGCAATAATATTTAATAATGATAAATGTTTTTTCTATTATCTATCCGCGATCAGATAAGAGTGCCTAGAGAATGTGCCTGGCATACATGAGTATGGAACCATTTAACGCCTTGAGGATCCTTATATAAAAAATTTCAAAAATAAAAAACCGGAAATATACGGTAATTACTTATAACAAGGTTCGCGGTCTCGGTCCTCATCCGAGGCACATTGTGACTTATGGCTGTTTAACATTCATATCCATTGTTCGCTTAACGATTTTAATATTTTTTTACAGTTTAGATTAATTTATAAAAAGTAATTAAAAATTTAAAAAAATATAACAGATTTTAGAAATTTTATGTTGCAAAAAATAGGTTTTTTAAATAATACTAATGATGACTGAAATTGAAAATATCTTCCTTATATTTATGTAGTTGTCAAAAATAAATTGCTGTTGTTTTACGTAAAAAAAAATTTATTTTTATTATTAATTACAAGTCATCTAACTAAAGAAACTAGAAAATTTGATTGAACCTTCTTTTTTTTATTGATTAAACTAAATTTCTAACATTAGAACAAATTATTTATAACTTTCTTAAATACTTTTGTACATAATTAAATGGATAGAAAAAGCCAATTTTTTAGATTCCTCAGATTATACTCATACTCTAATCAATACTACTGCTACACGTAAACTCAGTATCTGTCAGTCTGCCCGTATTTAAATCCAGCATACAAAAAAATAAATTATTAAATAAAATTAAATAAAAAAAGAGAATACCTCATAAATTTTAAAAGAAATGAAGTTATATTTTATTTATTTAAAGTATATACGGCTTCAGAAATCTAAAGACTTAAAAAAATCTAGATAGAGGACGAATTTTTGGAAATTTTTCGAAACCGGAATCGTAGTCTTTTTCCAAAATTTGATCTCTTTCTCAATTTCATAAAAAAATAGAAGATTGTGTAAAATGGAAAATTATGAAAGATATATATGTCAACTAAAATAAAATCGTTTAAAAAAGGACAAATTTTGGAAGTCTTGGAATAGGTCAAGTTTTAAGAGATTTGTAATTTTTCTTGAGAGGGCTTTGACAAGTATTTTAAAAAGACTAATTAAACTATTCTTATATCTTCTAAAGAAATTTATTAAATTTACCTTTTTAATAGAAGAGGAAAGAATGATACAATTTTTGGAATACTAAAACATAGTGTCCTCGAATATATAAAATCTCAAATCTTTCTTTGTTGCAATTTTTCTAAATTAAATTTTACTTAATCTTTTTTTGTACCCTCGTTAATTTTTCACATCTTCCTGTTCATGTCTGAAAATTTAGTTTGGCCTTTTTTTTAGTGACTTTATATATTTTTGGATTGGTTTTGAAAAGAGCTTAAATGATTTGAAAATTGAAGATTTGAGAGAACCCAAAGATCCTAGTTTTTAATTATGTTTTTATAGTATCAAATGGGTACAAAGTGATCAGAAAACTAGTTAGTTTTAACAAGAGATCATCAATATGAAAATAATTCTAATAAGTAAAAAATATCAATTCTTGCAAATTCATTAAAATATTTACCTCTTTTTAAATGCAAAAAAAGGATAGTGTACTCACAAAGATAACAGGTGGTCCTTTAGCAAAAAATACCATAGACCTTTTAATTTTAAACATTTGTCCAATAATGTATTTATTTAAAAAAAAATGAGAAAATAAAATAATTTTTTTTGAAAACCACAGCAATTTATTCATGATACTAAAATATACTATAATTTTCAAAAGTGTTTGTTTGAGAGAATATTACTCCAGGCATTTTATAAAATATATCCAAAATACATTAAAAAAAAAAAAAGAAAAAAAGATTAAGGTTATTTAAATCTAGGTAAAATAATGAACGAATGCGTAAAAAATTGAGTTTGTGGAATTAGCTAATAAAAAATTTTTATATAGATTTAAAATTAGTTAAAAAAAGAAGTTAGTGAATAAATGACCAAAACAAAGAAGGAATATTTTTGTTTTCTTTTTTGTTAACAAGAGAATTCTATAATAAAATTAAGAATTCTCGATAGTAAAAAAATATCGTTCCTGAGCTAAAGTAATTAGTAATCTATACACTTATATAAATATATT
>JAAAKE020088888.1:0-21299 GCA_010014785.2 Anisolabis maritima | reverse complement strand
AGAATGGTATCTAAGATAGTAAAAATTTTCTATTTTGGTTTCAAAACAAGGATCTAAGATCTCTGTTAAAAGAAATGTCTAATCGATTTTCAATAATGGGATTTAAGATATAAAAAAATTCCGGGATATATATTTCTTAAGTATAATCAATATTTATATTTTCTATTTATTTATTTTTTATAGTATCTTTGGTTAATAAGGCTTCTATACTCCATACATACAATATATATTAATGGGAAATAGAAAAAATAAAATCAGTATCGATGGCGTTTGGGCATTTTCGTTAAGGCATATCTAATCAAGGAGTTGTAAATTTATTAACATCTACGCTCGCCACTAGCTTCAGCGTGCTTATTATTTTAAGCATATAAAATTTGTCTTTTTCATTTATTCTTTGAAAGAGATCATCTCTTTAAGGTACAATGAACTTAAAGACGAACACAAAGGAAGAAAAGTCTGAGTCATCAGAGCAATAAAACTTTTGAAAAATAAAATAAATTTATTGAAGAAAAAATATCAATAAAAAATCAAAACATTAAAAAGATATTGCAAGATGATAAATGATAACCAAACTTAAAAACCTGGGGGAGATCCCAGCCTAGGATAGAAGCCCCATGTAAAATATCTTGTATTTAAAGAACAAATATATCCAAAAAAAATTTGAAATATTCATCTTTTAAAAAATTTTTTTGATGTCACAAAACTCCCTTTTTTTCAATTATTTTTTATAATATAATCTTGTTTTATTTTTATCTTTCAATAATAAAATCTTTCTCTTATCTTTCATTATTGGGATTTTTAATTTTAATCTTATTCTCGGAATTCCGTCTAGGCCTGAGGCTGGCAACAAGCCCCGATGCTCCATCTCTTTTCCACTCATTCAGCCTATGAGGTGTGCGCGCGCATCCAAACAATCGAGACAAACTCGTTTTTCTTTAATAATTAACACATAAAAATAGAAAGCAACATTTCTAGATGAATAAAAATTTAATTCAAAAAAAATAAATTATTATTTTATTTAGTGTCTTTGCACAAAGGAAATATTTTATGTTATAATTTTATAATATTTTCATTCTTTTAATCTGTGCAAAAAAAAAGAGAAAGAAGAGAGAGAGCGCTTCAAGGTCAAGGTCAAGTCAAATAAAAGGGGGATGAGGTGATGCCGATGGGTAGATGAAGGTGATTGGTTGATCATTGATCCCTATGGAGACGAGATAATAATTTCCAGGGAGATTATTGAAATATTATTGTCAAAAAAAAAAAAAAAAAAAAAACAATCTCTCAGGTGATTTAAAATTTCAAAGGGCTAGAAGGTTTTGAAATTTACCTTTTCTAACATCAATTTGCAAAGTAAATTTGCTAAACAGGAAAGAAGAAATTTTTGTTAATTTTTTTCAAAATTATTTGATTTCTCTTTTTTCAATTCCCTTTTTTTTTTTATTGCCCTGATGACGTCGATTCTGTCTCTGTGTTAGTGTGTCTGTGTATTTAAAGAGAATCACTGTCTTATTTTAGAAAATAATCTTTTTTTTTAAAAGTCTGTACAAACGTCGAGACTTCGAAGGCTTTAGTTTAGAGATCCTGGTGTTTGCAGGTGGCAAAATAAAATAGAAATTTGTTTGATTTTTTTATTTATCGTATATATCAAGATACAGTTACAATTTAGAGGAGGGGGTAGTGTGCTTCTCCTTTGGCTCCAGTTCCGCTTAGATGGCTCTTTTTTAAGAATTTTAGCAAAAATATTTTATTTTACATAAACGCCCCCATTTTTATAATTTCCTAATTCGATTTTCAAATTCATTGACTACACGGAATTTCTAATCATATATAAAGCTCATCTGCTAAATATCAGATTTTTATCTCAAATAGATTAGTATTTAAATGTTTTCATAAATTCATATGTTTCTTTGCGTAAAGGGATAAAATGTTATCCGCCCTAAAATAGTTTGAAACTCACTTTACTTTTATTGCTATTTATATATATTATATTTTTTTTAACTTATATAAATAAAAGTTATAAAATTTCTTATAATAAGAAAACAATTTATTAAAAATTACAAACGAAATAATTGATAGAGAATAGTGTATTTTTTTTTCTAAAAGAGAGTTGCGCTCTGAGACCCAGGCAAGGTACGGATGTATAGATCGCATGGCCTTTCATTCGATTGAAATCTTGAAATTGATATGCGTATATCTCTCTTATTTGTGGACGAATTCTTATGAAAAAACAGAAGAGCCTCTTTCATCTAATCAAAAATGTATTCAAAATTTTTAGTTAAGATTCACCCATTTTTAGGGTCCTTTTATTAGTGGCCCCGACAATTTCAAATTTTCAATTTTGCGCTCTCAATTTTTAATAATATTTTCTTCTTTATTCGTTATTTTTTATTAAATAAAGATATTTACTGCTTGATATTGATCGAATTTATTGGGATATGAAATAATCTAACTAGAACATCGTTCTTTTGAACATAAATTGTCATTAAATTAAAGTCATTTTTTAACGTTTGTTTGATAGGTAGATTTATTCATTTTATTTTCCACTGAATTATTAAAAAATCATGAAATAGTGAATAGTTCTTCTTAATCTGCATAAAATTCTGCGTCGAATGGATGTTTCATATGTCATATAAGTTTTTTAGTGGATGGCAATTATTCATTCAAATTTTATTTTTTATTTTATTGGTCAAAAATTTATTAAGATTAATGGGGATTATGGATTTGTAATCGCTATGAAATTTTGGATCGAATATATATATACAACTAAGTTGTTTAATTTAGTATCTAATATTTTTATGTTTTTTACCAAAAGATCAAAAAGCATTAGAGATATTCAAATTTTGTTTACTGATTCTTAATCTACGAAAATTTTGCATTGACATGATATCATATATATTCAGAATGTTTTTCAAAATATTTTTTCATAGAGATAATAAATTTTCATTTTCATTTCTTGCAACTGTTATTTTTTTATCTCTTGCCTGTTTCCGATACAAAGACTCTCTCTCTCTCTCAAAAATTTGAAATATTATTCTTTTAAAAAAATTACGTTGGTATCACAAATCCTCCTTTTTTGGATTATTTTTTATAATATAATCTTGTTATATTTTTATCTCTCAATAATAAAATCTTTCTCTTATCTTTCATTATTGGTATTTTTATTTTAATCTTTTTCTGGGAATTCTGTCTGGGCTCTAAGCCAGGCGCCTGGCATCGATGCTCCATCTCTTTCCCTCACATTCAGTCTATGAGGTGTGCGCGCGCATCCAAACAATCGAGACAAACTCGTTTTTCTTTAATAATTAACAAATAAAAATAGAAAATTTCTAGATGAAAAAAAATTTAATTCGATAAAAATAAATTAGTATTTTATTTAGTGCCTTTTTTCAAAGGAAATATTTTACATTATAATTTTATACTATTTTCATTCTTTTAATCTGTGCAAAAAACAACAAAAAGACAGAGAAAGTGAGAGAGGGCCTCAAGCCCAAGAGATCAGCTGTTGTTAAGTCAAATAAAAGGGGGGTGAGGTGTTGCCGATGTTTAGATGAAGGGGATTGGTTGATTATTGATACCTATGGAGACGAGATAATAATTTCCAGAGAGATTAATGAAATATTATTGGCAAAAAAAAAATCAATCTCTCAGGTGATTTAAAATTTCAAAGAGCTAGAGGTCAGAAGTTGTTATTATTAAATAGCCCTTTACACAAAGACACATATGAATACGATCCCGTCCCAGAATTCCTAGCGGTGCCCTTAATTTTGAAACTTTTCATTTTAAAGGCGGTCTTAATAAGTCAACAACCGAAAGGCCTAGCAACTTGAAACTTTGCAGGTCTGCACTCTTTAATTAATGTAATTGAAGTTGATGGTTACTATTTGAAAATTTCGAACAGGGACGTCACAATTAAGGAACGTTTTGAAATTAAATAAATTGTAATCAATTTGATATATAAAGTTAAAATGTTTTCGACCTTAAAATAATTTGTAACTCTACTTTTATTCCTATATATATAGTATAATTTTTCTTTACTTATTTAAATAAAAGTATATAAAATTCCTGATAATATTAAAAATTACAAACGAAATAATTCATAGAGAATTGCAATTTTTTTTTCGAAACGAGATTTGCGCCCTGAGACCGAGGCGAGGTACAGATGTAGATATCGTCTGGCCTTTCATCTCTCAATTGAAATCTTGAAATTGTTTTGGGTATATCTCTCTTATTTGTGAGCGAATTCTTATGAAAAAACAGAAAACTCACTTTCATAAATGCATACAAAATTTTTGGTTAAGATTCACCCATTTTAAGGTTATCTTTATTAGTGACACCGGCAATTTCAAATTTTGAATTTTGCGCTCTCAATTTGTAATAATTTTTTTTTGTTTATTCGTTATTTTTTATTAAATAAAGATATTTAGTACTTGATATTGATTGAATTTATTGGGAAATTAAATTCTCTAACGAGAACATCCTTCTTTTGAACATAAATTGCCATTAAATTATAGAAAAAACAATTTTTAACGTTTGTTTGACAGGTGAATTTATTCATTTTAGTTTGCACCCAATTATTAAAAAACTATGAAAAATATAAAAATAGTGAATCGTGCTTCTTAATCTGCATAAAATTCTGAGTTGAATGGATATATCAGATATCATATAACTATTTCGTTAATGATACTTATTTTATTTATTATTTTATATATTATATTAATAGAAAAAAGAGATAGTAAAAACAGTATCGATGACTACCAAATAAGATCTTGTAAATATAAAATTAATAATTACTAAAATTAAAATTTTTTTAAAACAAAATAATAAAAAATATAGTAAAGAATATGCATGAAAAATTTCATTAAGGCACATCTTCTAATTAACGAGATATATTATTTTATATTTTATTTTATGATCCATTATTTAATTATCATTATCATAAATTAATTAATATCTACGCTCGTGTTGAGACGCTAATTTCACTCCCTCTGACAGGTGGTACCTCGGTAAACGAAATATCATTCCATTCAGAATTCAATAAGGAATATTCCTGCAAATTTTCATTAGGGCACATCATCTACTTTAAGAGTTATTAATTAATTAAAATTCCTGCTCGTGTTGGGACATTTTTTCTAATCTTTTATTTATTTCTTTGATTAATTTATTATTTTTCTCTATATAATTACATTCTCCATCTCACATTCTTTATTCCTACGAACTTTCGCTTTAATTCACCAAATAATAACGGAGATATTAATATTTTATTATAAATTAACTTTCCGTATGTTTTTACTCATGGCTGGCAATGCGGCGTTGCCATTTAGAAATCCGCCGCTAACTTGATCGTGCTCTAAAAAGAGACAAGGATAGAAAAAGGAAAGGCGTGAGTGTGCGAAAGGGAAAGAGATTTAAAATAATCAAATGAAAACAGAAAGTGAATGGGTGGGGGGATTGTTGCGTTTCCTTTTTAAATAATAATTAATCTATTTAAATAAATAATTATGAAACAATGAAAAAATATATGAATTAATAAACCTAATCTTAAGAGCCAAGGGTTGAGGGTTCGATCCCAGACAATGTGGCAATTATTTTATGAAAATATTTTTGGATACCAATTGATATAAATAAATATGCCTAGATTATTTATTGTATTTAAATATATATAAATAAAAAATATATTCAAATAAAAAACTAAAATTAATATTTAAAATGCACTAAAAAGAAAAGAAGTTCATAATTTTTTAATTTTTAAAAAATAAATTTAAGTTTTTATTTAAAAAGAATCTTCCTTAAACGGATTTAAATTATGCCAACTTTTTAAGATATCTTTTTCTAAAACTCATTGAATCAACTCTTATGCTTCGAGCGCATGCGTACTACAAAAAATAAAAACATTTAGCATGCATCAGACATTATTTTGATTGATTCAATGAGTTGTTGAAACAAAAACAATTGGTATAATTTCACTTGATTAAAAAAAATGTTAAATAAATTTTTCCCAAATTTATTGGAGGTAATTCCAGCACTCTTTAAAAAGTAGTATGATAAAAGGAAAAAGACAAAAGAAACGAAAAGTCGATTAATTAATTTCAATTTAATTTTCCGTTCTTTGTTTAGTTGTGATTGTTCCTACTTGGTAGCGCTAGTGTTCCTTTTCCAAGCCAAGCGTCCTCCTACAAGCAAGCGTCTCAAATTGTAATTTGTTTTATTGTTTTTCGATATTTCAATAATATATATTTTAATTCTCCTCTTTTATCTCTTGAAATTTTTCATTTAATTTCATTTAAAAGAAAAGATGTCTTATTCGTCAGATGAAGTGACTATTACGAATGAAATGGAAGAAGATATCAAATATCCAATTCACATAGGTAATTTATTCATTTTTTCTAACCTCAAAGTCATTGACTTTAATTTTTAATTTATGTTAATTAATTTTGATTAGTAATTTTGAAATATTTAAACTTTGTCGAAAGAAGATATTTATGGAATAAATTGTGATTCGATTTTTTTTTGACATGAATTAATGATCGGTTTATTATGTTAATTTATTCATTCCAAGCAAGGAGCCCGAATGCAGTAATAAAATCACAAAATCCAAAGCCAAAAACGAAAACATTCCTTCAATAATACTCAAACGTTGATACGAATTACTATCAATATATAATACTTTTTTATTTACCAAATATATAGTATATATTTACTATTGCCGGGTGCTCCGACTCTCAATTTTAAATAAATATTTGAAGAACACTGGACTTAAAATTCACAGGCCCTGCAATTTGTTATAAATAAAACTCCCTATTATATTTTGACATCAATATCTCCTTTTGGAATTTGTAATATTAATTCCTGTTTGTCTCATCTGAATTCAACTTTCGGGTAATGTCACTTGGTTTGGGTACTAAGACTTACATTTCCCCTCTCTAATAATCAGACCTGGGAAGGCTCAGTCCGTTTGCTCCAATCAAATAATCCATAATTATCTAATGAATAATATGCATAAAAATTAAAATTTTTATTGTTATCTCAATTTGGTTTTTTATTTTAGAATATTTTATTTATTGTTAATTTAGAAAAATATATCATGAAAAAATATTTATTTATGTAGCTTTTGAGAAGCCTAATTTCTTAAAATGATTTCTCAAAGATTCTATAGTTTGTGATAACTTATTATCTTTCTACCCTTTATTTTCAGCATATATAAATAATATATTATGAAATGCAAGTCTCACTAAATTTTTCCTATGTTTAAGTTCGGTGCACAATAACTCCCAAATATCTAAATAAACCTAAATAATGCCAAAAGTTGAGGGCTCTTAATTCCGGATACACATCTTCTTTCCTGCCTTAATCTCATATTTAAGGGTAGGAATTGTAAAAGAATACGACCGAGATGAGAAATAAACCGGAAGGACGTACAGCCTGAAGCTTGATGAGGAAGTGAAGACTGATATAAAAGGAGCAGAAGAAAAGCCAGTCTGAATTTGTATGGCCATTCACGTCCACATGAGGTGTAACTAACTCCTGAGTGATTTCTCATTCCGGAAAAAAATCGATTTGATGAAATGACTTTTTAGTATCTAACTTACTAAAAAATTTACTTCTGTATTTCTAATTTCTGAAAGAAAATCTTCAAATTTACACTGGGATGAATCATATTGTCCATTTAAATTTTTTTTGCTTTTCACAAGCGCACTCTTTTGGTTCACCACTTGAGATATCTTAAAACTATTTGTATAGACATGTCTGCAGACTTTTTGACAACAGTGTTCTAATGATGAGCACCTCATGTGAAAGAACACCATAATAAAAAGATAATTTTAATTTTCTTCCATTGTCAGCTCCAGCATTTCACCTTTTTCCATTTTATGATTTTATATTTTTAGTTCAGAAAAAATTCCAAATCCCCCTCCCGATTAGTATTTCTGAATTAGATTTAGATTCTATTTTTGAGAACAAACGTTGTAATCCCGGATCTATGAATCTTCTTTTGAGAATTTTCCCCTCCTCTAGTTTTACATCCCTTAACCCATCCTCTGACTAGTATTTTTCTCACCTTTCTCTAATTAAAGAAATTTGTGTATTGTAAAAATGGAATTTTTATTATATTTTATTCCCCTTGTATTATTCCATCAATTTTTTTAAATAGAATATTTATCATGTCTTAAAATAGAATTAAGGAGGCGCTTAGCCGAGGGGATGAAGCAGTTAATCTTCTAACTCTGAACTCGGTTTTAAATCTATTTCATGGCAAAAATTTGTCCAACTTTCTAAGTGCCCCCATCTATCCTTGGAGAGAAAACGGAAACCATTTCCAATAAGATGTCATGAAAGTTACCCTCTAGAGTAACCTTATCATGTCAGCCTCTGTCACAAATGACTGAAGGGAGAAAGAGATAATAAAATTTTACAGAAATAGGACATATAGGACGATTCTGATTCTCACTTGAGTTGACCCATAATTTTTCCAAATCATAAATAAATTTTGAAAATCGGGTAACTCAAGGATTACTCTTTAACACATCTAAATTTATTCATATTTATTGATAGCAATTATTTCAGTTGAAATAAAATGAATAGAAACTTTGACCTCTGAATTGATAGAAAAGAAAGGAAGAGTCTTATCATCTACTCCAGAGGGCAGAGTATCTCTCTGCTTTTTATCTTTCTTGCCTTTCAAACAAATATTCCACTTATCATTCGATAAACTTTATATATGAATGCTATTCTTTTAGCCCACAAATTTTATTTTAATAAATTATAGGGAAGCTAACAATTTAAATAACGTTTCTTAAATGGTGATAGATATAAAATTCAAATCACAAATAATAAAATGATTTCAGTTATTTATCCAATGTGTGATCATATCATTGGAGGAGTAAGGCTTAAATTATTGTATTTTTGAAAATTCTCATAAATTTATAAATAAAGTAATACGAGGGTTGCTTTTTATATTTCGTGATTTGAGATCAGAAACAAATCTTTTTGACTGCCAAATATTCATGCAATATTGAATGTATGCCCAAGGATACCTCACGATAAGTCACATGACTACTCTTGCAGTATCAGTTCACGCACAGCAGCAATGTTTTCCGGAACAACAACCGATTTTGGACCCTCACGAATTTCGTCCTTAACCGAACTACGGCCACGATTGAACTCGGCAAACCATCGATAAACAGTAGTCCTTGATGGTGCTTCATCGCCAAAATTAAGTTCATCGAGTCACTGTTGTTAGGTTAATCCACGTCTCAAGTTGTAAAAAATAATCTCTCGAAAAATGTTCACGGTTTAATTCCATTTTTAGCAGAGATGATTTCAAGTTATTGTAAACTACACAAATAGCGGTCGTATGTGCGAGTACATCACCATAAAAAATGTCAAACTTTACGATAGAAGCGTCAGCAGCACTAGTTTAGCGTAATCCCAAAATATAAAAGACAACCCTCGTAACTATATTTGGTAATTTTGAAAAATATTTTTTTTTCCACCAATTTGATTTTTTACTTTTACCTATATATGAAATATATAGTGAGAAAGTATTTTTTATTTCCAAATTTGATTTTAGTGGACCCCTTGAAACGAAAATACTGATGCACCCTGTAAAATTCTCTCCCTCTCCATCCCCCATATGACAACTCCTGCTTTCATTTCGTTAATAATATCAATTGGAAAAGTTTGAAAATTATCTTAAATTTGACATTCCCTCGCCCTCCCATATCAGCAATCCCATAAATTATATTATATCACCAGGTGGGTAGTTAAAAGTCATCGGAGCGTTATATCATGTACTATACCATTTTTGTATCCACGGTATTAGTTGTATATAATGAGAAAGTATTTTTGCAAAATGCGGTGTAGTAGTATAATATAGTAAAATTAGAAACCAGTAAGTAACTCACCGAACACCGAAAATAAGAACCATCAGGCATTATCCCTACCAAAGGTGTTTAATTAATTTTCATTTTACGAGCCCTTGAGACACTCACATTCTCATTAAAAAAAAGCTCATCTACACGTTGATTCCTGCGAGTACTTTAAGATGAAATCCTAAAAATTATTTTTTCTGAAATTTGCATTAAATTCCTCTCATTATTATTATTAATAAAATATTATTCATTCACATAGGTCTATTTTTTTAGAATTAATTTCCATTTTCCCTAATTGAAAAATTCAAGTATACCATTGTTTTTTTTTCTTTTTCCCTTTCTCACATCTGCTTACCTGTGGTGTCAGCCATGATTTACTAATCCTTGCATTTCTTCTTTAATCTTTTCTCCTATTTATCATTTAACGTCGGATTGCCTTGACCTCAATAATTTATTATAAAACCACGAGATCAGGAAAAGATAAAAAGAAATTCAACATTCAAATTTTATTATTAAGCATATACTTGTAATATAATATATGTATATTCAAAAATATTCAAACGGATCTTCAAAGCAAGAAGGATTAAAAGTTTTTTTATTTCTCACAGGGCCAGTCTTCCCATGTATCTATTGTCGGACAAATTTTATAAATTTATTCTTCCTTTGGAAACATTTTACTAAGTGTATTTCAAGGAACCTCTCCACCTTCGATAAATTGAAATATGATCCCAAGAGGAAAGGTAAATTTTTATATTTTTTCCAACTTATATAATAAATGAATCTATATACTTATTTTTTTTTTTAGAAAAAACTTCATCAGGAAAGAAAAATATAAAAGTGAAACAAGAGCCGATGGTGAACATAGAAACATCTTTGGATAATGAATCTTCTAACGATAGCTCTCACCCGAATAATAAAACGCAAGGACCGAAGGGAAAAATCTATCAGTGCGAATATTGCAAAAAAGAATTCACCCAAGTCTGTAATCTCAAATCCCATGTGCGAACCCACACAGGCGAAAAGCCTTACAAATGTGATATCTGTATGAAACAATTTTCCCAAAAAGTTTCACTTAAATTCCATCTTCGAACGCACACAGGCGAGAAACCCTACCAATGTGATATATGTATGCGACAATTCACTCAACTTGAACATCTCAAAATTCACATGAGGACTCATACAGGTGAAAAACCTTATCAATGTGATATTTGTAAGAAACAATTCGCCCAAACGCCCTCATTAAAAATGCACATGCGAATTCATACCGGCGAGAGACCTTATTCATGTGAAGTGTGTCAAAAACAGTTTGCCCAACACGAACATCTCAAAATTCATATGCGATCCCATACAGGTGATAAACCTTATCAGTGTGACGTATGTAACAAACAATTCACTAGTCTTTCTAATCATAACGCTCATATACAAACTCACAAACGAGCACAATTAGCCAACTTGCGTAGGTAAAACAAAAAGTAAGAAAATTTCACTTGCAATTTCTATCAAATTAATCTTTAAGCTTGAAGCTTATTTAACTTCGGTTGTATCTTATAATAATTTTAGTTTCCCGAAGTTCCCATACGCCTATTTAGATAGCAATTAAATCGAGAGAATAAACTATAAATTGAAGAGTTGTTTTAATTTTTTTATATTTTTTTAACTTTTACCATTTGAGATCAGATTTATGTATTTGAAACTGACAATTAGTAAGGAATTAAAATCTCTTTACTTTAATTTGCTCGACTAATCAGCTTTTTATTGCGCCAAATGTCTGAATTGTTTTTTCTTTGAAATAATATTTTTCTAGAGACAGAGAGAAAAAAGTAATTTTTTTTTCATGTGGGCTGGTTTGGTGGTGAAAGGATTGCATATTCGCCTCAAAAATGAATGGTCTGGTTCGAGTCCGCACCAAAGATGCCCAGTCAAAACAATCTCGCAAATTTTTAAATAAATACTTTTGAGTTAATCTCTTAAAATTGATATTGTTCAAAAGAGCAACCTAATATATTTGGAATTTTTATTTTATTATTATTTTTGAAATTATTAATGAAATTTTATAATAATCATCGAATTGATTTATTATTAATACAACCACTTAATGGAGTTTAACGTTAGAACATCCCAATATTTTTTTGTTGTTTGATTTCCAAACTGAATTCGTTTCAATAAGTTAATAAAATCCCCGTTATTTGAAAATTAAAAAATTTCTATATATACTATACAGTACTATATGTATCAAAATAAATTGGACAAAATTTGCTCTCTTTTGCTTAGCAAAAAATGATACACAGTCGAACAATAGAAATCGATTATCCGAGGACTCCATGTACCGAAAATAATTGAGACGAAAATTAGGAATTCTTTCAAACCTTGTTAGTTTTGAGGCTTCATTATTTTTTTTTTACATATTTGCATATGTATATATTTTATATAAGTTTATTTTATTATATATGTTTCAATAAAGTTGTGCCATTTTTAAAAATTTTATTTTTTTTTTTTTTCAATTTATATTAGATTATGTTGTTCGGACGATCTTTGCCCCAATTAGTCCGGATAATCGAGTTTCTACCTTATTTCTTAATAAATTAAAAACATGACATTTGACAATTTTGGTTTTCTTCTAATTATCTGAAATAAAACAAAAAAAAAAAGATAGATAGCGGGTATCCAATTACTATGTGAAATAAAGTAAATAAAGTAGACAAATACTATCTTTTATTTAGTCCTAATAGATAATTAAGATATGTATATGAAAACCAGCCATCAAATTTCATGTTTTACCCTTTAGTAAATTTATTTTTGTATTTTATGTAGGTCTTCCTAACCCTCTATTAACAAGTCTTCTTTATTTTGGTACTCATAGTTTCTTAATATTAATTTCAATAACGATTTTATCTTTAAATATATTCTCTGTTACATTGTAATATTAATACTTCACGAGATGGCTGCATAGCTAAAAGCCTTAAATAAAAAAAAAAAAAATTTTGCGTTGCCAACATGAAAAGCATTCTAAATGTTGAATATAAAAGCTGATCGAGGATACTCTTCTTTGAGTCTAGGCTTCTTTCATCATTCCCTTGATATTATTAGGATATAATAATTATACATATTTTTCATAATATTTTATACAAATTATTATCTAGTTTATTAGTTAAGTAGCAAGCTCTAAGCATATATATACAAAATATTTTTCTATAAAAATTTAATAAATCTGATTCCTAATGAAAAGTGTTTATATAACGATTATCCTTTCATTTTAAATATAATGTAGGACTATAAGCTTTTTTTCTATTATTGAATAATTTATTAATTGAGAGTATTTGTAAGCCATTGTATAATAATAATGAGGACAATTAAAAAAAAATTTAACCTTTATTAAGTTCATACTTTGCCTTTGTTTCCTTTTATGTAATATATAATAGTGGCGGATTTAAATTTAGAAATGAGGTATTGAGAAAATTTTAAGGAGAAAAAGGGTCATGTTAAAAAAATATATTTAGTATAATCTTTTCTGGAGACCCCTCTTAATTATGTTTTTAGAGATTTTTATTTGTTTTAATTTTGCTATATGTCCTATTATTTTTTTTTCTAAATTTACTCAAATGTCTCAAAGCAAAGAATTCATCATCCAATAATATTCTCATCTGTTCAGATTAATTTTGCAAAATAGACTAAAAGATTAATTATTTTAAAATAATTTATAAAATAGATCACTCTAAACTAAAACTAAACAAGCTATATCTTTAAAATAGATTAAGGAACACAATAATAATCCTGGGAACGAAATCTCCAATTATTTAGCTAAGTAGGCAGCTATCTCCGGATCTATACTAAATGAGAGGATTCCTTTGCCTTAACGAAATAAAATATAATTAAGGAATAATTAGGCCTACATTTTACCGCCAGAGGTTCATCCTTTTTAAAAATTAACTGGGGATCCTAGGTTCTACAAATACAATAACATTAGCAGAGAAGAAATCAATAGTTTCTTCAAACCTCTGCGCCTGTCTCTGCTCTTCAGCAACTCTAACACAACATTTTCCTGCCCATTTTACAACTATCAAAGAACAAAACGCAAAAAAAGCAATAGAACACATTTCTGAAATCCTTCATTCTGAAAAAATCAAGTGAAACTACGATCAAGGTATTCACCAGATCAAATTCTAGCCGAATCACTGCATAAACATACAAAAGAAGATAGAAAGATATATATTTATAATTATTGTTATGAAGTTATTTATAATATTTACCTTTTAATATGTTTTTTTAATAAGACTGTATAATTTCCTATTTTTTATCCTATCCTAAAGGCTCCATAAGCAGCCCCTGTAAAATAATAACCCTATTAAAGAGAATGGAGGAAACCGACATACCGTCACTCCACACTATAAGCATACAGACTATAGATGCCCCTAAGAAATTGAATGCTACAGTTTTGAATGACTAATACACTAAGCATTTGTTTCTTCCCTGAACATTAGACGTATATAAGAATTCCTATAACGAGCTGAGAGTCTTTATACAGTAGTAAATAAATAATATATACTCTCTCCGTCAAGAAAAATACCTTGTGTATTAACAAGTAAATGTCAGTTGACACTAAAAAGATTATTAATTTGTAAATAAATTAAAATTTTTTACGTTTATTTGTAAAAGAAAAATATTTGAAAACGATAGTTTTTTAAATTAAATTTTCCAACTTGCGTTTTTCCAAATATGGACAATTCAAACAATATTGTTTTGGTTGCAAATTTTCATAAGATACCTAAATTGGCTCTGAACATACGGCAATGTCCTCCCCATTCATTGCTAGGGCTCAGTAACAACGACAAACTTAACCACGGCTCAATCAAAATTATTGCAAATGTAAATTCAGTGAATGTATCGGAAAAAATTGATAGACCAAAATATACTAAATTTAGTTAAATTTCTATATTTAATTAATATTTTTTAAAATTAAATTTGTACTTTAATTTATATTGTATAAATTATTTTTGAGGAAAAAGGCATTTATCTATGGGCAAGAAACTTTTTTCTTGACGGGAAAGTATATAACAATAAGATATAAACCTTTTTGCCATTATTTTAAATTAAATTTTCCCACGACAATAGTGTATGTAGAAAAAAAATTTATTATTGTTTTTCTGCTGCTCTCATTAAAATATGAACATTTCACTCTAGACCACGCCTCCGAGGCTTATCCACCCTTGTGCGATCCTAGTGGCGGCATTCTTAAAAAATTTTAGTTTTCTTTTATTTGCTACTCTTTGATATTTATCAAAAAAACATTAGCTCCCCCATACGAAAATGCGGGCATTATTTTTAATTCAATAACAAAGAAAAGTAATCTGATAAGGATGATGAAACTTTACGAAGATTTAATTTTAAATTTGCCTGTCTCCTTTTGACGTCACGTCTTCGCATTCGGTAACCTCCGAACCATATCGTTTTTTTCCGGATCTCGGATCCCAAGACCTTGATACTTTCCTTTCAATCCCAGTTCATTTAATTAATTTTTCTCCAAAATTATTTCAAAAAACAAATACAATTTTATAGAGTAAAAATGAAAATTTGGACATCAGAACACACATTTAAGTAAGTTTATTTATTTTATCTGTCAAATATATATATTTATTTAAATACATTTATTAAATATGAAATTTTAATTATCCATAACCTCAACATGTCTCAACAGGTTTATTAATTAATATAAATATTTTAATAATTCCAGCCACCCTTGGGAGACTGTTGCTCAGGCAGCATGGAGGAAGTATCCAAATCCAATGAACCCTGCTGTGATTGGGACAGACGTCGTCGATCGGAAAGTTGTCGATGGAGTTCTTCACACTCATCGTCTTGTTAGCTCTCAATGGGGATTTCCTAGATGGGCTCAATCTGTATGTCTTACCCTTAAAATGTTTCCCATTTTATTTGCCCTGTTTTAATTAATTCCACTTATTTGTAGATTGTTGGCTCTACAAACATTTGTTATGCAAGCGAACATTCACAGGTTGATCCTCTCGCAAGACATATGATATTAAAAACCAGAAATGTAAGTAAAATATAATAACAATTACATCAACTCTCACGTCACTGATTGAGATATTCACAAAAGTCAAAATAAAATTTAAATTATACAACCAAGCCTGAATTAAAGCCAACTTAAGTTAAAAATAGCTTTTAGTTACATCATTTTTTCAATCACGATATTATTATAAAATTTTATTAGAAATAAAAAAATTTTATCTTTTTCTAGATAAGGAGGAGGCGCTAGAAAGACTTGCTCCTATTTTTTAATGTTTTTTATAATTCTCAATTGAATTTTAGCCTATATATACATATATATATACAATCTATAGATAGATATAGATGGCATGGTAGATCTATGCAGAAATATCCTAAAAAAAAAAAAAGTTTTTGTTAAAAGAGGCTTTTATTCCTCACTATAATCCTCTTTCTATCTTATATCTATATCTTTATCTATGTGGAATAATGTTTTCCCGGGTTGGTCCGTTGTTGAGAGAGATTAACTTGACGTTTCGGCTCTCCTTTTGGAGCTATTTTTGTCTATATATATATAAACATTTCTATTTTTATTAAAGCTAGATAATTTATATTAATATGTTTTGGGTTGAAATAATTATATTAATTATTTAGGATTGTGTTGGAAAGCTTGGCAAATAATTTTGTGAGGATAGAAAATAAAAATAAGCCACAGAACTTTAGTGGTTGGATCTTGTATTTCACTCTCTTTTCATTAGATGACCGATGATTAAGCAAAAAAATTGACTCAATTATTCATAGAATGCTAATATTCATCATAAATACGTAATGACAAATTTCGTGATTTTATTAAATGAAAAGAATTAGTCACACCGGTTGCATTGGAAAGATACAGACCCAATGTACACTCAAAAGTAATGACGCGTGAGTTGAACTTTGCTCGGAATTTCCAATGTCTAATAGGCTAATAAAACTTGCTATCACACTTTGCACACTTTTGAGTTCGTGTTTTGATAGTCAAATAATTATCTAAAGAGTAAAAAACTATAAATTTCATTTTTTAAAGCTGCTATTCTATCTTATATCAATTTCAAATGATGGAATCATTTAATCTTCATTTCTACTTGATTATCAATTCACTTTTATTGACTTTTTTTTTTAATAAAACAGTTCAGGAGTTTACATAGAAGAGTCGCTTGTGAAAATGAAAATATATTTATTAATATAATAGGATCCTCTATGACGGCAGAGTTTTTTCATTTCACTTTTAATGTAATATGTGACGAAAATTGATATTGATAGTTACTGGTGATCAATTAAGATTTTCCTCGGAGCACCCATCCAAAGTTTACCCGTTCTTAGCCTTGCTTGACATTAACGAACTTAACGGCTCTTCCTCTTCACCTGGGCCAATACCTCCGACAACGTTACGGGTCAAAAGCTATTTTTTTGTATCTTAGGCCATTAGACATGTACGATCAATTTTATAACCGTTATTATTCGTGCATATTTATTTAAATAAATTGGTAGGCAATATAATTTAAATAGATCCATCGCTTAAGACAAGAAGCGAATCAATGATTCTTAATCATAAAGCAAAACCTCTAGCTCTGCGTAAAGAGACAGGACCTTTTATTCATTATTTATAAACAAATATATACTTTCGTTAGTGTCTGAATCCCCTAAACAAACGACAAGCGTCTTTTTATTTCTGTTACATAGAATTGCGTATGGGCTGAAATTTTACTGTCATCCGTTTCGTCCTAACGAAAAGAGATAGAAAAATGTTTCATATACCATTTTGTTAGCCTCAAATCCTAGCAAAAAAAAATCATTCTCTCTTTAATTACCTTAGTGTATCGTGCACTAATGGCACATTCAATTCCTTATCGCAGGATTCTGGCTCTTAGTAGCCAATTTCCGTTGGAATTCAAAGGCCCATCACCCCTCTACTTCCTCTCATTAAATTCCTTTTCATATACCATTTAGAAAAATATAATTATATATCAAAATATAGCGAGTGTTATTGCATTAGAATAGGTTGTATTATTTATTTGGGTAAAGCAGATAGTAGCGAGATTGTAGTAAATGGCAATGATTACAGTTGGCGAGTAAAATTATAAAAAAAAAAAGCCGATGCTCAAAGAGTATAAAACACAAACGTGAGCACCGGCTTAGAACCCTTGTTTTATTTATTCTTTGCACTAGTTCTAAAATTGTTCTATTATTAACTCCTTTTATTAACACTTACAGTTGAATGAAAAGGAATTTCATTCTTTTTTTTTTATTAAATCGGGGTCAACATTTTTTTAATTTCTATTTTAAAATAAAGAAGTTTAATGGAAACATTTATTATTAAAAAAAAAAAAAATGGATTGGCAGAGAGAGAGGAAAACGCGCCAAGTTTTTCATTCATTCATTTAATTTTCCTTCGTATTTAAGTTCACAATTGATTTATTAACAAATTATAATAAAAAGAAAATTTTACTATAGTTGTCGAAGGCTGAAATTTTATAGTTTGAGAATTAAAAAAAAAAATTGCAATAGCCTTTGTTATGATAAAAATGAACGAATTATTAATAACTTCGGCAACAAATTGTGCTTTATTCAGATCTCTTAGATGTAGATTTGCAGACAAAAAATTTAAAAAAATCTTTTAAGCCACATTACAAAAACACTCATCGAAAACAGAGAATATATTCTCTAAAGACCAAAAAAAGGCACAATTTTTGTTGAAATGTTGTACCCGAAAGAGTGAAATAATTTATTAAATAATAATTTTTATCTTAACAAAAAGCTGCTGCACTTTCTCAAAATGATTTTTTGTTTTAATTGGATAAAGCCAACTTATCAGTATTGGTCTAAACTTAGCTTTTTTTTTGAAATTTAAGGTTGAGGACAGTTAAACAAAACAACAAAAATATTAGGACTAAATAAGAAAAAATTTATTTCGATTTGAATCTGAAATTTAGTATTTGTTAATCCAGAGTCATCCTCGGGTCTTTGATAGTCGCCATGTCAAGGGACAATTGTCCTAGCTAGTTTTATCCCGTACGAACAAAAAACAAAACCATAGATACCTAGCTATTCTCGATTTTAGGCCGTTTATAATTTCATACTTCAATTTTTGTCCTCTAAATTGCGAATAATCGCAGGAATTAAAGTGGCACCGAAATAATTTAATAATAAAAAAAAATGAACGATGTTTACAATTTGTTAAATTGCGGTATTTATCATGGTGTTTGCATATTATATATTTATTTTATTTAAATTTCAAAATTTCATCACCTCTGTCAATACAATGGCACCAATAACTGCTATAATCGAGCTATTCCTATTATCTACTGGAGGAGAGGAAAGAGAAGGGGGCGGATGAAAATTCAGGCTTATGTGGAATATCACAAGTTTTGGAAGCCCTGGAATGCTACATAACTCTTAGAATTTCTTTCTTTCTTTTTCTAAAAGATTTAATGAAGAAAAAAAAATTGATTTAAATCTCCTCTACGAGGATAATATAAAATTTGCTTAATATGTGATTGCAGTTAACATTCTGTCGATACATAGCAGTGGATGAAACGGTCTGTTACTCACCCCATCCTCAGGATAATTCGAAAACACTATTAAAACAAGAGGCTATGGTGACTGTCAGTGGAATTCCTCTTAATAGCTACGTTGAAGATCTCTTAGCAAACAAAATATCCTTGAATGCGGGAAAGGTAATTCTCTCATTTTTATTTTTAGATTAATTCTCCTCAAATAATCTTATTCTTATTTTTTGGCATTATTTATTGATTTTTACTTTCTCTTACATATATATGTAATATATAGTGAGAAATTATTGCGGTCGCAAAAAAAATCGATGTCGAGCTTTTTTTAAGTAAACTCAAAAGTTTTACTAAAATGATAGGATATGAGGTATGTAATTTCAAACAAAATTTTTATTAAATAAAATTTATTTATTTAAGGTTTGGTAGAAATAAAACTAACCTTTTTTCTCAGGTGACATTTACAAAACATTAGCAAATTTCGGTCAGTGATGTAAGTGGCACTTGCGAAAAACGGTTAATTTTCTCCCGACCCTTAATACATCCATCCAGCGTTGGCTCATCTATTATCACATTTATTTATTTTTTTTAAACAATGATTAAATAGAATTATAATATTTTTTTTAGTAATGGCTTATGGGATATTTATTCAAAGGGAAAATAATCTATATGAGCCTTTGTTATTTATTTTTTATTCTTACCACCTGGAAATATCATAGAAATATCATAGAAATGATTTAGATATTATGACAAATGGAATGATATAGTTAGAATTTTTATTTGGGGAGTTCTCAAAAAAAATTTTTTCTTTCAAGATACTTAGATTTTGTTTTTGTAATTTTTTCTTGTCAGAAAATGAAAAGTTTGGCCTTTTTTGTGCTGATAATTTCTTCAGCTTATTTTTTTTATTTATAATTTTTTTTGTAATTTTTTGACTTTGAAGGGACACTCGGCCCACTCTCCCCTGATATGTCACTGCCGATTAACTTACCATTTGAGGGATCAAAATATGCCGGCTTAAATCCATTCGTTCTTCTCCCAATAAATATTCTTTACATTTTGAGATTTTTAATCAATTTGGAATTAAATTTTAGAACCCCCCGTGGCCGAGAGGTTAAAGATATTGACGTTGTTAATGTTAATAACCTTCAAAGCTAAGGGATCCCAAGTATTCCGATGAAAATTTATTTATATCAATTGGATACCAATTGGTCTAAATAAATATGCATGGAGTTTATACATTGATTATTTAATGTCTATGGCCTGAGATGGTGAAAAAACAAAAAAAAAATTTTTTAGAAAAATAATGTTTTTAATGTATCAATAATACTTAAAGATTAATGGCAATGGCTTTGCCCCGCAAGTGGGTTAAATTCCAAAACTGCGGCATATATGTTCCTTTTGGAAATAATAGAAATATTTGTCACAAAAACCTTTTTCACATCATGACTATAATATTCATTATAACTCATCTGGTCCCCCTTTCTAAAACAATTTTCTCAATAGGGGGGATGTCGTTCCGGCAAGTTCCATCCATTTAACACTTACTTGCGTGATGCAGATTTTAAATAATAAACGAATTTATATGTAGATATTAAGAAAAGAACTGTAATGTCCAATATAAAATTATAAAACTGAATTAGCAATATAATTTCATGTCTTTATACACAATGCTATAGCCCGTATTGAACATAAGGCCTTATAACTATAACTAGAATTCATCGACAAAAAATTATTACTATTTAATTTTAATTCCAATATCCAAATGTTTTTCGTTCATTCAATTCGACACCTTTCTAATCAATAAATACGTAAATGTTTTATTTTTCCTTACAAATTATAATCCAATCAATTTGAAATCATCAAAATTTCATTGTTATTGATTAGA
>JAAAKE020088877.1:0-18573 GCA_010014785.2 Anisolabis maritima | reverse complement strand
ATATTTATTAATAATATATGTAATTTTATTTTTTTGTTTTACACCAGGATATACAAATAATTAGAATAATTTCGTTTTAAAATTTAGTATCGGCTGGTTTCCGTTATAATTTGCCTCTTCAAATTTTCCAAATCTCTAAATTAGAAAATCTATATTAAGAATTTTATTTAGATTTGGTTATTAAGTACAAAATTAAATACTTACATATTTACTTTATTTAATTTTGTAAAAATTTCTAAAAATTTTTGTTTAAGCGGCAAATTAAAGCTAAAATTGGTCGATAGAAAATTTTAAAATGAAATTATTGATATATCCTAATGTATAAAAATAATAAATTTACAATTTATAATATACTCTCAATACACTCTTATTATATTTAATATAATAATAATAAAAAAAGAGTTGTCATTTCCAAAACCGCACAGGTGGGATTCGATCTTAGAAGTGAAACTTTTGAATGGAACCATCAATAAGGGTCGTATCTTAAATCCGTCACTGTAATTTTAACAGTTTGTCATCTTTTTACCTAGACTTAAAGAAATCACTAATTATTTATTATCTATGAATTTCCTAGCTGACTTTTTGCTCCAAAATTACTGTCATCCTCAGTATATTTCACCCATTATACGCATCTTCTGGGAAAAACTTTTCATTGTTCTTATTTGAAATTTTTTCTCATTCCATTTGCCATTTCCTTTTTTTTTCTTCTACTCGTCCAGGGAGAAATTTCTAGTTATGGTTATTCATTTTATATTCTGATAAAGTAAACAAATAAAGGATTTCATCAAAAAATCATTATTGTAATCTAATTTGAAAGGATAAACAAATAAAAACGTATACAGAAAGAAAAACTTTCACACTTCATAAATCATAACATAATGGAATAAATAATGAGAGTTTAATTTATTTTATTTAGTTACTTTGGTTTTCATATAAACTGAATAAATATCGAAGCAACGACGAGAGTCCTAAACGCTTTGGTTATGTTCAATGACCTTAAATTATTTGGTTTTAATCAGCATTATAAATTTGATAATAATAACGGCAACTGATAGAAATTTGAATTATATGCTTGTGATTATATTGTTTAATTAGTTCATTATCTTTAAACGTTTATTTAAATTGTATAACAAATACAGATGAATGCTTTCCATTCCTTGGAAATATTATGCAAAAAACAAAAAAAAAAAAAAATAACAAAAACAAAAAAAAAAACAAAACAAAACAAAAGGGAAAAAAAGAAATAAAAAAAAATCGCCAGACTGTTTTGCCATTCGATCCTCAAATATTTATTCCAGATGGCCGAACCTCTCTTTGATATTTCCTCTAGTTAAATTATTTTATTTCGCTTATTTTACAAAGCTTTCAACTGCTCAGGTTATTTAGCATCGGCGAAATGAGAGAAGAATTCCTGTCCAAAAGAGATATGTGCGGGAGAGATTTATTTTCATATTTTATATTATATAATATTTCATAAACTCTAATTTGATTCTTGTAAGGAAAGAATTCATATTTTTAGGATAAATGGAATAAGCATATATATATATATATTTTTAAATATTTACTATAGGTCTTTAAGTTATATAGAAAATAAGTGCCAAGCTCATTTGAACCCGCGTGCCAATTTTCAAGGATTTGTATGTCAAGACGTCCCTTAATAAAACTGAATTTGTAATTAAAAGGAGTACTCATTTCTTTTTAAACAACCCATAGATTCTTACTTAGGAAGTGGGACCCAAATCAAATTTTTTTTGTATTGTGTGTAGAATTATTTTTCTTTTTTTTTTGTGGCAAGAGGTTCTTATTAGAATTTCCATTTAATCTTTTTTCATCTTTCTATTGAAATTTCTTATGATTGTGCTAATTTTTTTTTTTTTTCGGTTTTGGGAAGGCCCAAGCTCTGAAATAAAAGTTTAAAAAATTTGAGAAAATAAAAATTCAGCCAGGAGGTGAAAAATATGTAGCCTAATAAATAGACCATAATCAAAAAAAATTCTTAAAAAAATGATAAGATAGATAAAATTTCTCCTCGAAAAACAAAATTAAAAATACAAGTAGCCATTGTACCATGGAATTGATCCCGGTTTTATTTTGCACATTCCGAATAAGCTAAAAAAAATTATGAGAACCGCCAAAATAACTTCGTGGACCGCATGTGGCAAAAATTAACTTTAGGATTCTAAATGCCTGTATTTATTTCGTTTCAAGTAAAATTTCCTAGACACTAATTTGATTCCTATACAAAGCTTGTATAAAACTTTACTTGAATCAAAATTTGTAATTACAGTCTAAAGTCTCTTAAAAAAGTCTATATTTTGATTAATTAGATTCTTCTTCAAGTATTTTGGATTTCAAATATTTAAATCAGGACTTTTTTTTATTTGAATGAGCTATTTATTTTCAATACCTCAAATGTTTTGCATTCCACAAGGACGGACAAAAATCTATTATTGAATATTTTTTAAATATAATTATCGATTTCACAAATACTTCGAACACCTTCTTAAAGCCAGACCTACTGAGACTACAGTCGCACTTGTCCCACCCTCTCGACGGCTTTGCATGCCACATACCACGTGCCTTTTTAAATTTAATTCCCCCCTTCACCTTATTAAAATATTAAATCATCATTAAAAATGATTTTTAAAATTTTCTTGTTTATAAAAAAATACTTTTTTCTTTTTTGTCTTTCAATTTTTAATTTAATAGACAATAGTATAAGTAAAAATAAATTTCTCTTTGATGATTATTAGTGATTATCCGATTTTATTACTCACCCTTACAAGTCAACTTTTTGGAGTTCCAAGGACTATATATAATAAAAGGTTCACAATCATTTCGGGTGAATAATGTTCTGAAGAAGGAGACGCTATCCGAATCGTCGACTGGTAGGGGTGAATAATATAGGCAAAAATAAATTTTTTTTCTCTTATCGCCGGGTTATCACAAATTATTAACGATTTAAAAATTTTTAATAAATAACTACTAATCAATAAATTTGCACTTTTACAAATTACTCTCTAAATTAGCATTGATTTCAATATTTTGAACTACCAATCATATCTTCCATTTCCCATAATCCGAGCTTGATGCCCCTTCTCTCTAGTATTTATTATATTAATTTATAATAATCGAACGAAATCCATTTCTATTTCATTTTATTCTATATATAAATTTCCTCGCTTTACCTCTCTTGAAAATTATCTGCTATTGATAAGTATTGAACTCTTTGTAGAAGCTTAATTTTTTAATAAAATTTATCGGTTTATCCTTATAATATTGTGCTAAATTTAATTAAGAATTTCCCACATTTATTGGATATATTTTTTCTAAAAATGAATTTATTTTATAATTATGATTTGAAATTGTTAGAAAAATTGAATTGGTTTTCTCCCATCCTGTTGGTGATTTAAAAATAATTTATTGCATTTTCTAATTCAGATTCCATTTAATATTCATACATTTTATTTGATTTATCCATTCAAAAGAAATTACTTTTGGGAACAATAATTGAAGTTAAATTATTATTTGGATTAGACAATGGAATAGAAGTGATTATATATATATAAATTGGAAAATTTGTTTTGGAGCATATTTCAATTTCATTACAAAAAAAAAAAAAAATAAGATTTTTAGATACTATATTTTTAGTACCATTCCGCATGTGAAAAATAAATTTTCGTAAATTCGAAATGAGAGAAGGAAAAGACCGAATAGGATATAAATGAAAAAATTTCTAACCTACATGGAGAATATTCATTGAATAACAAAAAGTTAAATCTGTATAAATTAAATATACATATGTAAATATATATTGATTAATATTGCATGCAAGTAATAGAAGTTTCAATTGTTTCACGCACTTTGAAATAAAATTGATACATATTAATATAAGTAAATATAATCGTATAATAAAGAAAAGTAATCAGATATGGTTATATTAAATAGCACTATCTTTTAAGAAACAAAGTAATAAAAAGGACTAATCACTTTATTTGCGATTCATCAACCCATCGCATAGGTGAATTTTGTTTTGTCTCTGCTCTGAGGCTTAAATAATACGATTTAATGTTTAACCTGAAGACTAGACTGGATTTTTACTAATCACTGACTAGGCGATTAAAAAGCATTTTAGAAAGATGTTACTTGTGAAAAAATAATAATTTGATTTTTTATTTATAGGATTTTTTGCACGTTTTCTTAATTAAACAGTTTCGGCAATATGCCATTTTCAGGTCTGGAAAAACAGGATTAAATTTTTCATATAATTTTATTGTTATATTTATATTGATTTTATAATTAAAAAATTATAATAATTAGCTGTTGAATAATTTCATTGTAAAAACAAAAAATAAATACACTGTTTTTCCAGGCCTGAAGATAGCATAATGCCAAAACTGTTAAAATATTCGCCAATAAACATTTATTATTTTTTATTTCTACACAACATCTTAAGAAATAATAATTCAATAGCCGTTCCCTTTCCTTCGTTCAGAATTTAGTTATTCTAAATATCCCACCCAATAAGGCCTATTTATGAAATAGGTTATAGTTCTCCTGGATTGAAGAATAATCAGGTACATTTTATTTATTTTATTGTCTTTTCTTTCTTGTACCATTAGACACTATTGTTCCCAATGATATCCTCTTATAATTGGCTTCTTTTGATTATACACTGATCCAGAATAAATATTCTTTGAGCATATCTTATATACTTTTAAATGGACAGGTGGATAATCTGTCGGTCCATAATAATAAAAGTTCGTGTCATATTTTTAAAATTTGATTTTTCGCAATGTTATTCTTTGTAAATAATTTTTTGTTGAGATATTTATTTATATGGTGTTTTTTTAGTATTCAATTTTTTAAATTAATTTTTCAAATTTTTAATTATTATATTTTGTTTCTTCAGAGGTAGAGGTCTGGCTTCCTAATTTAAGTGGTTCGCTTCATATCCTAAGCTATAAAATTTATTTAAGTTACTTCGGCTTATAGTTAATTTATATAAATATGATCCCTTGTAACGTCTCTATTACAGGCCTCGGATGCCGAAGACTAAAAAAAATTATAAAAGAAATTTAAGCTCAATTAAATTTCTGTTAATTTATAAATAACTTTAAGTTAAAAATTTTTATTCTAAAAACAAAAGAGTATTTTTTTCTTATTTCGTTACTTTAAATATTTTTTTTTTTTTTGTGAATTATTAAGACGAATTTAAGATTATTCCCAAGTGCTTATCACCAGCGAAATGGCTTGCTACCCTTAGTTATCAGCAAAAATAATGTTTTTCCAGTTTAAGGGATTATAAGGTTGTTCTAATGAAGACGCCCTTATAAAATTCACCCCTTTATATAATATAAATAGAGTCGTATTTACGATTTCCCTTGGCGCTTGCCTAACATTTTTGAGGGGAGCACACATCGAATCCCAATGTCTTCCCCTTATTACATTCCCCAGAAAAATTCTAAATTAGCTAAGGAAGGCAAGAAGATCATTTACCCCCCCCCCCCCACCCTCTCTAAATAGAATTTGTCCCTTTTGGCATCCCCAACTTGATTAAACTGGATAAGAATTAACAATTCGAAGTATACGAGTAGAGTAGCTTTTCTAAGTGAAAAAAAAAAATAATGAAAGACACAGTATTAGTTTTTTAGGTGTTATTTTTAGAAATAGTGAACATTAATTAATATTACACATTTTATATGTTTTAACATAAAATTTACTCTCCCCCCCCTGTATGTAAATTTTAATGAATTTTGATTTGCTTAATTGTCACGAGTAATTATTATATTATAATATTGGGATTATAATAATAATAATTATTATTATTAATTATAATTATGATCTGTTAACCTGGTAAATAGACATACGCTAACCACAAATGCAAGATAGCAAATTTCTTATTATTAATTAGCTATTTGAGTTTTTGTTTAGGTATAATTAAATAATAAGATAAATCAGAAGGTAAGCGTTTGTCTATTTCCTAGGTAAACAGACGATACGTGTCAATAAATACCAATGAAGTGACTAACCTAAATTTAATCTATTGATTTTTTTATAATTAATTTTTCTTCTTATTAAAATAATGTAAAATTATAATAATAATAATTAGGCTAAATATAAAGCTAAAAGTATTTAGAGTTGTTAGGATTAACACCTGAGTGGCGGGATAAAAAAAAGAACCCATTAAACTATCACAATTATACAATTATAAATAATTTGAAATGAAACTTGTGACGTCAATGAAATCACCGAAGACTTCTAATTGCTTGAAGGCCAGGCCCACTCTAATGCAAATGCCCAGAGAGGTCTTAATGAAAGATGAATATATTTATATAGTTGTTTCTGGTTAGATAGGGGGCCAGGGTGGAACAAAGGCTTCCTGTCTTAACTCTTTATTTCTTCAAATTTATGTCGACGTGTCTTCTGACCTTCATCAGGATAAATTTGTTCCATTCTGGCTGCCATCCATCCAGAAACAAGTATTTAAATCATAGAGCCGGTTATCTCCTTTTTTCAATGAATATTTGGCGATCTTAAATTTTTTTATCCTAAACTTGTAAAAAAAATGAGCCACTCACGAGAGTTGAACCCACGTTCTCCTATGGTTTATGGCCATATGTGTTTTTTTGATGAATATAATTAGCTAGCATCGCGAAGCCTGGCTCTTGAAATATCCCTAATATTTTCTATTTTTTTTTTTTTTTTTTAGTAATTTCAAAGAAAAATTAATGAAAACTCGTAAAATATTTTTTGAAAATATAATGAGCATTCTAATGCACATACTTTACCATTTATCTTTGCCATTAATAGATAATAAATAATTAAAACATTTATTTTATGTAGATATATAAGTAGAGATCGTTTGCCAAAATCTAAGAAATCATTCAAAAAATCCCATGAATACATATGTCTGAAAAATTATCTCAAAATAGGATCAATTCAAAATATCATCGGGATTGTAGAAAGATATATTAATATTTTATTTATTATACTTTTTAATATAATATTTTACAGACTGTATTGTTTGAAATGTCCGAAATATTTATACCAGTATAAATTAGGAGCCCATTCATTTATCCCCTCACCCAGTTACAAATATTTCATAATAATTAATTCATTTGGAAATTGTTAAATCGTTTAAATCCCTTTTTTTAATAGAAATAGTTTGAGCAGGGTCGATGAAGATTATGTCACAAACACAGAGCGTTTCGACAGTGAAAAATTTGATGTCTATTTCAAACATTTATTAGAGTTTGATTAATTTCGTTTTTAAAGTTTTGACATACACACACACCTCGTTTTGTTGAATTTATTTACAAAGTAATCAGTGGTGAATTTAGAATTCACGATTGGGGTTGGGATGACTATTTTCCAAATAAACTCGTTGGCCATTTGTTCACAATTTTTCTTTTTATTTTAGTACAATGTCACAGACACTTTTAATTTCTTTAATATAAAAATCCATTTATCACTCCGATCCAGAAGTTTTTCAATTTCCATTATTTTGTTTCATTGGTTGTAGTTTTTCTTTAAACATATTAATCATATACGGGGGAAAAAAACTTTATTCAATTTTAATATCATTGAAATTGAATTTGTAATATTTTTCAAAAGTCTTTCTTTCAATTAAAGTAGTTGGTCTAGTTTAATAAATTCACTTCCTGTTCAATAAAATGCCATATTTTCTTTCGTATTATTTTTCTTTTACTCTTTTTCTTACATATTGAGCTTCAGTTCTAGAATGTTCGCGACTTTCTCAATAAATTATTTTCCTTTTGAAAATTCAATTTTCTCTAATTTTTAATTAATAGAAAAAAAAAAAAGAAAATCTGCTATAAATTTTCCAGAAAGTTATTAGAAATATCCAATAAAGTTTATATATATTTCTCAAATTTTCCTTTATTTAACGTGATAAAAATGTGTTAGAGTGTTTACAAAGCAGCGATTATATTTTTAGTATGAGATGTTTAATATAAAATTTATAATGAAAACTTTATATTTTTTTAAATATTCATTTGTAAATTAAAAATTTTTTTTAAAATTTATTAAGCATGTTCTTACTATATATTAAAATTCTGTTTAATTCTTACTGCAAAATAAGCAGTGTCATCTTCCCTTTAAGTCTGACCATACACGTTGCAATGAATCTCACGAACTTTGGCGAAACTAACCGAGTATTCCCGAATAGAGGGGAAAATTGTACTGCTCGCCTTGTAGTATTGCAGCCCACTAATTTTTTATCTAGTGTGTTGTTTAATCTTTTTTTTTTTTTTTGTTTTGTTTTTTTGTATTGAAAAGTTCTTAAATATATTTATATTTGCCTGCTATCTCTTTAACCAGTGTATACTTTCCCAATGCACGCATGCGATCTTTATCTCGAGATTCCAGAAATCAGATCAGCGGCTTGGAGGTAATAAAGGGGCGCGGTGCCTATACATGAACCTCTACTATTACAAAGTATTAACACTTTGTAATGCCTAAGAGAGGATTAATACTTTTTTTTTTAAATAAAAGTATAATCCGTGGTTTCATTTATTTTATCATTGACAATAAATACGAACAAACTTTTCCTTTTTGAGAAAGATCCTTTGTTCCGAATGGAATAAACGATTCAGAAATCTTAATTTAAGATTAAACAAGCAAATAAGCATTATATAAAAGTAACAAGTGTTTGTTTATTTTGTAAAAATTTTCAATGCCATACATATAATTATTTTATTAAAGTTTCTTTTTGTTAACTAAATTTTAAATTCTGTCTCTCCATTGATCAAGAACAAATATTATTTACTCACTTAATATAGTTTGCAAATTGATTGAAAAATTTGTTTGTCTGTTTGTGTTTCTGTCTACTCGCAGTTGGCATCAAAATTAGACCAATTAAATTGGAACTTTGTGTATGTATTACTTATGACCCGAGGCAGAATTTAAGCTCTGGAGAATGAGACTGTGAGGGGAAGGGGATCTTTAGAAGGATTTTAAATTAAAAAGACAATTTGCTTTGAAATTTAAAAGAAATAATTATTTTATTATTAATTAATTAATTAAAGTGTTTTTATTTACTCTTTTACTAAAGTATTATTAATGTTTAAAGATTATTTTTCTATTTTTTAATCACAAAGGAAAAATTATACTAAATACAGTGTTAATTTGTGAATTTTTATATAATTAATCGGAAATAGATAACAGTTGAAGATATATATATATATAAAGCAAAAAATTTGACAAGAAATCGATTAAAACAATGATTTAAGTTTATCATCCTTAATTGAGGACAAATAAATTTTAAATACATACATTTATTTAATTCTCTATCAACAAAGCCACCCCAGTAAAAATAATAAATTCGAAGACCTGAGCAAATAAATCCATTATTTGTGTTGCTTATCTTCCAGCAAGCAAAAACGAACAAATTTATACATCCCATAGTACAATACTTCGAAATTATAAGTGGGTATAAAAAAAATAACTTAACAATTCTTTTTTTTTTCTTACAATTAATTCAATCTAAATTAATTTTTTTTTTAAATTTCTTTAATTAAAAAATTTCAATTTTAATAGCATATTATTTATATTAATAATTTACGGTAATAAATACTATGGTTTTAATTGCGTGTTTTAAATATTTTCAGAATGGAGAGGAGAGTAATATTCAAAACAATTGTTTAATTATAAAAATTTCTCCCTCAGATGATTTCCGACCATTTAATATCTCCGTTCACTAAATGGGGGTTGTTTTTCTCTAATAAAAACACCAGGATTTTATTACTCTTCATCATTATTTGCTCTCTCTAATGGAGAATTCATTTACCTCTCTCTCTTTCTCTCTCTATGGAAAACAACCATTCTTCTATCAATTCCTAGTCTATTGTTTTCCCTTGCTAGGAGAAAAATTCTATTACTGCTCTTGTTGATAGAAATATTTATTTGCGGATGCCATTTGAAAATAATAAAAAAAAATCTAGAAAATGAAATAATAATAAAAGATGTAATTAGAAAAAACTATCTTCTAAGAGATTTATTAAATTTATTATTAATTTATTTATTTTTTGTTTTTATTTATATTTAAATTACTTCCCTTTCTAGAGAGAAAATTGAGATAGAGGTCTCGCTTCACGTTCCAGAGGTCAGATTCACTTCCCGTCCAAAGCGATACCATTTATTTAAATTATATTGGATATCAATTATTTTAAATAAATATGAATGGAGTTTAAATGGCCTCAGATGCCAACAAAAAACTTAAATATATTGGTTCCAAAATTGGTAAAAGATTTCAAAATAATACGAATTTGTTTGAAATAGAAGTTATAAATGTAACCATTATATTCCATTTAAGAGAATATTTTGTGCGAGATGATATTAGAGATCTGGTTTATTTAGTACTTCTTAGATTCGAACCGCGATTTTTACCATCACGGCGAGTATACTAACGAGTATCAATTCTCAAATGAATTTTTTTTTAGATTTAAACACTCTCACTTAATCTCCCCAAAAATAAAAAAAATTTCTTCTACATATTAAAAAAAAAAAAAAAAAAAAAAACAAATCCGTTAAGAAGTTTCGGAGACGATGCATTATAAAGAGAGTATTAAAAATTAAACAAATTATTTTATCCGCTTAAACCCACTTATTAATGAATCAGATGCTCGCTAGTACAAGTGTATGAGTGAAAGTAAAATTTCAATCAAAAAATGACACCTTTTATTTGCACTGCCATCTAGCCAGCCTGGTTGGAACTCGTTGCCATTTAATTTTTATTACAAACAACTTAATTTTGACATACAAAATTTTATTTTAATTGATTATACACTCAGGACTCATTACCCCTGACGACCGCGAGTTACCCAAGCTAAGAGTATCATGGATGACCTTTATATTTCAATCTTTTTTTTAAAGAATTGGTTCAATTTTTAAATACTTATAGCAACCCCTCACTTAATAGCTGGTAGAGTACCAAACCGGCATTTTAAATTTCGATCCCGGAATGAATGATGAAAGGAATTTTTCCATGAAAGGCATATTTAAATGATAAATTGATGAATGAGAGCCACATAACCCTCATTTGGATTTGGATTTTATATAATTTTTTTTTATTCCACAATCCTTATAATTTAACATCCTGTCTATTTATTTCAATTTTCTAAATTAATTTATAATTGTGAGTAATAATTTTTTTCTATTTTACAAACTTAAACTTTTAATGTTCACAATTTAAAATTTTATACTAGTTTATAAACATATGTTTTTACATTCGACAAACATATCCGTTTTATGCATTTTCATAAATTACTTTGTTTCCATTAAACAAACAGAAACACGTATACCTTTATTTATTTAGTCAATCTATAAAAAATCTAGTCCACTCCTAATTAAATAATTATTTTCTCTTTTTGTTTGTGATCAAACATGATACGATAATAATTGATTTATTTAAAATTTCTAATAAATATGCGCTTAAAAATATTTTATTTTTCCAAAAATTGGTGAGTTGCTATGCCTGTGTAATATTGTAGATACAAGTGCAGTCGGACGGATTTACTTATATATATATAATCCTATTATTATTGTTCCTATTTCCAATTTTGACACCTATTCGAGATGGTACTTCATTTGAAGTACAAACAAAAAAAAAATCAAAATATTCCTCAAATTTTAAGTTTAACAAAATAATATTTATATACAAAATTGTCCTAATACATCGGTTTGAACAACTTTTTTTGTTTGAAAAATTTTTTATCTTCTAATTAATCCCAAAAGGCAAAAGACAAAAATCTTTTTTAAAATAAATTTATAAATGAACATTACCTCAGCTGATTGTTGTCTTAAATGGGGGAACTGCCGGCAAGGTTTCTAATTTCACTTTAATTTGTATTATTTTTCTAAGAAATTACAAACAAAAAATAATTATTCAAATTAAACATGAATTTTTTACTTATTTTATTTATAATTTTTAATTTTTAGCATCTTAGTTTATTTTTTAGTATTTTACTATCCGTCTCACAAGAAATTAGACAAACCCTCTATTTTTACTTTCTCGTATACGTAGACTAGGGAAATTATTGTAATCGTTTAAAAATTCGATATCGAGATTTTGATTGTCCTTGACGTTTTGGACCTGCCAGTCCCTAAATAACACTTTTCGAATTATGTCTGGCTGATGTTCGTTGACACGATAACTCAAGCTGCTTTAATATAGATCAACCAAAATTTACTTACGTGCATTACAGCAAAATCATAGATATTTATAAAATTTAGACTTATTTACCGCAACCGGAAGTGGGTTTTTCAAAAAAATGTGGTAACACCTATATATGTGTATATGAGAAAGTAGAAGGGGAGCCACTCTCGATTTTTTATTTTTTAAATTAATGGATTTTTAGGAGAGGTACATAAATCCCAAAATTGTAAATTCCATATTTGTTAAAACATTTTGAAATTTGACGATTTTAGTTTTCATATACCACTCATCAATATCTATTAAGATCAACAAAAGGTCACGTTTTATTTGAGTCGGATAGCATATAAATGTATAATTCACTTTGTCTCCCCCCCCCCCCCCCTCCTCTCAAAAATTGAAATCATCTTTATAGGAAAGTCTTGTGGCATTCTTGTCACCTATTTCTTTGTTCATCAATACAACTCGCGGCACCATTCTTTTTTTTTACAAGAGAAAAGAACCTCTCTATATTTATCTATAAATAAATATATATAATTTCTGAACGTAAAATATGTCTTTAAATGAAATTTAGTAAATATAAAATATTTTATTATATTTTTATATTATTATTTATTCATAAACAGATGGAAAGAAATTCATAAATTTTTTTTGAAAAATAATAATAACGCCTCATAAAATCCAATATTAGGTTGTTCTTTTTTTTTTTTTTAGTAAAATGGGCAACTAATGGATATATAGCACGTTCCCTAAGAAACTACTATTCAAAGTCAGTAAACAAGTTTGCAATCCCAAAAAGAAAAAAAATTCCAAGAGAGAATGAAATGAAAACATAACGAGACGAATATATTGCTTTCGCTCTTTATTTTTGTTTTATAACCAGAGATTTTTTTTTAATAGTTTACTAAAACTATAACAGAAACGATTGTTTTAAAAATTTGCTTAAATGCCCGTTTTTTTTTTTTTTTTTTACCTACTCTCGCCATTCTCAAATATACTATCAAAAAAGAATCATTAAGGCGCAAATGGCTTTGAATAAAAAAAAAGAAAAAACTCTTGAGATTTTTTGTTCTTCAATGTAAATGTTTACTCAAGGTGATATTATTCGTAATTTTCATCGGATTAAGATATAGCGACTAAGGCCCGTTTTCTCATTCAGAGTATAAACGGAAAATTTTTTAAACTTTGGTTTAAACATACGGGAGTGAGCAACCCAAACCCCACATGAATTTTTTTGTGGCTCTTTGATATATCATAAAATAAATTTGTAATAATGTTAAAAAGAATGTCTTATTATATTTATTATAGATTTTATTTTATACTCGTACTTTTGAAAAATAAAAAAATCAAATTTGAGAATATTTTATTTAGTATTTAATAAATGAATATTCTTTTGCAGCCATCGCAGAATATTTATGTTATACGTGGCTCTCATGAAACCTGATTTCGGACCAAAAGCTGGGCTAAATAATAGCTTTTTTCTCTATTTAATATAACTTCAAATTTATATTCTTTATTTATTTATATAATTCTATTTTGACAAATAGTAAAATATTTATTTTACATATTTATTGAGGATTTACGTTATAAGATTTAAAAAAAAAATGATTATGATTACTAAACGGGCTGAGTAACTTTTCAAACCCGATTAGATTAAAACGAAATTTAAACTCTTAAAAAACTGGATTGTTTTTTGAATCTCAAAAGTTTATCTAATATTATATCATTTGAAAGGTCATTTATTTCTCTCTTGTTTTATGATTTCTACCAAGGAAGGACATGGCCGAAGAAAAAAAATAATTTTTGAAATAATGTCGGAACAAAAGTTTGAAAACCTCTGGGTTAGATAAATCAAGAACCCTTTGGCAAGTGGGTTACGCCCTTCGGCCTCCGATAACTTTCATCGACTCCTGCATCCAACATTTGGTTGGGTCCCAGGGTATATATCCTATATATCGTATATATCGTGTGGTCTCTCCAATCGTAATCCGCCCCGGGCCAAAGTCTCCAAATATGCTCCAAGTTTGAGTAACCTGTGTCGAGCTGAGTGTTATAAAAACTTCTCCATTTCATATATTTCTACTATTATTTAGTCAATTTGAGATCGACAAAAGCCAATTCGGAATTTACAATGGAATTTATCCCTCTTTTACTAGTTGTTTGAAAATTGGCGGCGCCGATCGTTTTCACTTTATAAATTGCAGTCATTTCTTTGATTTTAATCAAGAATTTTATGTCGCACTCAAATGGGTTAAATTTTAATAAAATTGTAAATTTCCACGACTTTTAATTACGCTATTTAAAAAAAAAGTTACAACCATTATTAAAAAAGAATATTGCTTCTATCAGTTTATTTTTTGTTTTAATTTATATATTCTAGCCGTTACGCGAATTCCAAAAATCTTATCCCCACTTTCAAAGAAAGAAGTTCAAAAGATACTCCAACCAAGGCCTCTTGTTTGCTTCTAAGAAAGGAGCGAGACAATCCCTCTTTCCTGCCAATCTATACCTTTCTAGAATTCCGAGAACAGCCACAGTATAACTTCAAATATAATTGTCTTCTTGAAATTCAAGTATTTTAAGTTGATAATAATTTGATAAAATGTTTTTCCAAATTTATTTTCTATATTAGTAATATAGACAATTAAATAATCATTAGATTAATATTTACAATCATCATTTATAAAAGGTGCTTGACAATTTTTAAGCGATACTATCCCTTTGGAAATATGAAAACGCCATACGCAAAAAAGTTAAAACAAAATTCAGATTAAGGAAAAAGTATTGTAATATAATGTTTAAGGGCGGATTCAATGAAATGAGAGTATTTTTTATAAATTAGTCCATTTCTTTCTTCCTTCTTATCGCCATCATGGGTTCTTACAATCATAATTCTCTTCGTTGTGGTAGTCCTTGAAAATTTGAATTGTTTAAAATTTAAGAAGAATTGAGATAAGTCGCAGGAAATTTGGAAACAACTAAAAAAAAAGTCAGATAAAATTTTAAAGGTCCAGGGGTAGAGTTCTCTCTTCACGTATCAAAGGTCAGATGTTCGTTTCCCTTCCTGAGTGACAAAAATTTATTTATATTATATTGGCTTCCAATTAGTATAAATAAATAAGGACGGAGTCTAAATGGCCCTAGATGCCGAACAAGACAAAAAAAAATTAGATGAAATAGGACGTGAGAAAAAACGTTTTATAATGGGATTCGATTCAATTTCGACGAAATTTCCTGTTGATTTCTATCACTAGTCATTAGAAAGATCTATTCAATATTATAATCCTAAAATGGTTATCATGACTGCCTGTTGATTAGTTATTGAGTGTCGCGTCATGATGACTTTGCAATCATAGACTGCGAGCAAAGTTTGACATTTAATTCTAAAAATGAGTTAAAAAAAAAATATTTCTGCGATATACTGGTGGTATATATAAATATAATATAGAAATATCCACTATTATGAAGGTAGTTTGAAATATTCATTCACGTTTCATTACTTTTTAATTTTAATGAAAAATTTAATTTAAATTCGTTTAAAAAATAACATAGTTGGTTATACCTAGGATAAAAAAAAAAAAAAAAAAAAACAGAAGCCCCGTTAATAAGATTTCCAACGAAACTCTAAAAAGGATTCACTAAAAGAGTGATTCGAGGACATTACTTAAATGGATACTCAGATTGATCATTGAATTAAAGATCCTCAAAGAATTGGGGCTGTCGAAAAGTTGTATCTGAGACAGGAAACATCAATGATTAATCGAACAGAGGTCTCGAGCTGGCAAAATGCTCCGCTATTTTCTATTTATCTCACTGTCCTCTTGGAAAGCAATACTAGAAGGAAATCAGAGGCAGAAAAATTGAGGTGATTTCGTACTGATTGATTGAATAAATAACTCCGATATATTAATATAACGTGTTCGAGAAAAGGGTATGGGCAAGTGAAATAAATTTTTCTCAGCAAAAAAAAAAAAAAAAAAATTATAACTTTATTTTAAAAATTTTAATTTTGGTGGTGCTATAAAAACATATGAAAAATTGATTTATTCTTTTCTTTGAAGTGTTGGGATTTTTTGGCACTTTTAAAATATAAATATTTATATAATTCTGTTTTTTTTATATATATATATATATATATATATATATATATTTACACCTTTTGCATTTATTTGCATTCTTTATCAAGAGAGCTTCTATTTTTATTAATAAATATAATTTAATAAGAACACATATGTGGATATATAATTGTCAGAGCTAAAACTGTCATTTTTCAACTTTTTATGTCAATTCGTCTTTTTATGTGGCTGCTTGATCTTGAAACCATCAAAATTTAATAAAATACCGACCAAAAAATAAGTAAAATAAATAAGTTGAAACAATCATTATTTTGTTGATTTCATGTAGAAGATTTTCTTGCTTAGCCGAAGACCAAGGAACGTAAATAATTCAGATATTAAGCAAAATATCAAATTTAAATTGGAAGCACTCAAAATCAAGTTTACACATCGATGATATATTATATAAAGGGCACTAACGAATTTTTATTCTCTCAGCTATCGATTCATATAATTTTGATTAACTCACATTTTGTAGAATGAATTCGTTACTTAAGTTGACTCATTATATTATTACATTACTAGGTTGACACATGCATGAATTTACTGTTGTAAGAAGACCCGAAACAAAGCGAAAGTGTTCGAAATGATCCGAACGGTGAACATTTTTTATGATAGGGCTTGTTTTTAAATAGTTGGCGGTTTTTAAACAACGCCATATAGACCTTAAAGCACCAATCAATATGTTTTTACATCCTTGAAGGTTAGTATTCCGGTATCCGTGAGCAAGTAAATTAATTCATGTGCCAACCTAGCTTCACACATTTTCACTTTCTCTGTAATTTTATCCTTTGCCTTCTCCTCTCACTGACAGAAATTTTTACAAAAAATAAAAGATAATCCTTTATATGATTTTTACAAAAAGCATAGGGTTTTATTTGATTTTTTTTTATTCCCAACGAATTAAAATAATATTTTTCTCAATTTCATTTTTGTTTGCTCAAATCAAAGCAAGTATATGAATGAGACAAGTTTATTTATGTTATCCATGTTTTTTTATTTTTTATTTTACTGAAATCATAGAACAATGATTCCCAAGTACGCCCATTTACTTAAATTAAAACTTGTTGAAAATTCTTACATTCATGTTTAACATCTATTATTGAAAAAAAAAAGAGAGAACGGAATTCTGCAATTCTCCTTGATAAAAAGAACAATAAATTGATTCCCAAAAAAAAAAAAAAAAAAAAAAAAAGCTACTAAAAATTCCTCAAAAATAAAATGCATTTCATTAATAAATTACTCTCTTATAATATAATTTATTATAATTAGAACCGCAATATTAAAATCTACTAAACTCCCAATTTGTTGTACACAATGATTTACGTTGGGGCTACATTGATCTTACAAGAAATTTTATTGAGTAGCCAGTGAAAAGCATCTTAGAGAATGCAAAATTTATATAAAAAAAAATATACTATATTTTGAAAAGATTCAGATTCTTATAGATTATATAAATTAGTTTGTGTTTGTTTACTGGAACATATGATCAAATCACTAAAAGATTTTCGATTAATTGTTCTATTGCGAACAATACAAGCGTAGTTGTTAATTTATAGGTAGATTTAACAACTGCGCATGCATTGTCTGCTCTAGAGCCATTAATAGAAAAATCCATTAGTGAGTTAGTGTCTTACCTCTCTTCCAGGAATTGAACGAATTTATGTTATTTTTACCTGATTAAAGAACATATATAATTTTAATTCAACTAGATTTAAAGAAACTGTTTCAAGGTCAAAGATTAAGTGATTAAGATCATTCTTGACAATTCTTGAATATTGAAATTAATTTTTGACCTTATATTGTCATATATAAAACACTCTTATAAAAAATTCAGAGAGATATTTGTTAACAAAACCGTACAGTGGCGGATTAAGATGGCCAAAAAATAAAAAATAAATAATTATAAAAATAAATAAAACATTGTTTTTATTTATTTAATAAAACATATTCACCCACAACAAGAATTGTCAAGCATAGAGTGATCTTATTGATACTTTCAACTAGATTCTAATTTGGGCCACCTATAGGAAGTTGGAGAAATTAATTTATTCTTTCCATGTACTATCAATATCACATAATTTTGGAATTTTTTACATGAGCTTTACGTATCACCATTTGGTTCATTTCATGCGGAATCATTTTAATACCGTTGTTGTTGTAAACCGAAAATTAATCAAAAACAAGGGGGTGTCTTCAATAGTACCTTATAGTAAATAACTTCCTATCAGTCATATCCAGTATTCATTCCTGAAATATTTTTATACTTAATGTAACAAAGTC
>JAAAKE020088866.1:0-21307 GCA_010014785.2 Anisolabis maritima | reverse complement strand
AAAAACAAATAAATTGATATGGACAGAACATAAATAACCAAATAGATAATAAAAAATACTGCTGGAGAATTGTTCAATTAATTAATTAATTAAAATACTTTTTATCAAAATCTATATCTAACCAACTAATAAACACCCATTTAGATAGTCAGCAACGGTGGGGGCTTTGGGCGTCAAATACCCTTGACCCGCCCCTCTGGATAGGCTACTTACAGCAAAATAGTATGAACAAATCATGCTTTAAAGTACAAAAATCTCGTGGTCAATTTTGGTATGATTACAAAATCTTCATCGGTCAATAAAAAGAAGTCATTAATTCAACTTATGTGTGAGTTCTTGTGTCCTTACCACTATGCTTCTATTAATAAATTATTTGACTATAAAATTTTTCTGCCCTTTAATTTAACATCTCATCTTCTATTAGTTGTTGCTATTAAATATTTTATGACATAACTTTTATAAACTTATTAACATTTCAATATATAAAAAAATGATTATATAAAAAATATTATGAAATTTTGGCTCAAGTTCTATTCACCTGTTTAATATTTTTATAGTTTTGAGCTTAAGGCAACTAATTAACCCCATCGAATGTCGTTAAATTACGTTAAAAAAATTTTTTTTATTAAAACTAGATTTGACATCTTTCTTAAAATGAGTGAACCAGAAATAAATTGAGAGGTAAAAAAACTGGTTGACACTAAAATTTAATAAGTTATAAGAGATTTTAATGAAATATTTAAAATAGTTTTTAAAAATCAAAAGATTGTTAAAAAAAAATTAAAAATAAAACATCTTTTGATCTGATTTTTAATTTCCGTATAAAAATTATTTATTACAGTGGAGACACCAAGCGAGGTCCAGAGAGATATAGAGAGTAAGGAGTTATAAACTAAAGAGGGGACTCTATCTAGCGGAAGAGGTCTTGGTGGAATCATTTTTTAGAGTAGGGATAATTTAATTTGATTATTCGGGAATGAATGGTAAATTTAAATATTAATACTATAAAATTATTATCTCGCTATATCAATTTAAAAAAAAAAATTAATAATCTTTCGGTATCGAGCGCTCAATTTTTTTAGTCAAAAATTTTTTCTTTGTGATTTGCATCTACCATCAACCTACATTTTCCTTTCAAATAAATCTCTACTCTCACTCAAAGAGAAAATTATTTCTTTTTGGTTTTATATAGAGAAGAGAGACTCTCATGTCAATGAGACTATAATACCTAGAAATAAACATCTTTGTCGCACAATTTGTTTCTATTAAAAATCATTTTTGACCATCTTTATCCATAAATTCGATTTTCAATTTGGACTGAAGATGAAGTAGTTGTTCGAGTTTTATTGAGTATCAATTCTGCCTGTTTGTTGATTCTGCCTTTTTCTTATACAAATTATTAACACTTTTTAACATTATATAAAAAAATTAGATAATGAATTTGGGGGTTGAGAGAACCCCAAACCACACAACAAAATTATGATAATTTTTTAAAACCGAGAAAGAAGAATTTTGTCTAGCATGGACGAAATTTACCATCACTTGATGAGGAAGGGAGGCTGAAATTAAGGGAGCAGAAGAAATGCAGTCTTAGTGGAAACAATAAGAATCATTTCATCTTTGTGAAACTTTCCTTATACTATAAAATTTTATATAAAGTATAAGAAAGTAAAAATTGATATTCTTAACATCTCAATATTATATTTTATTTACATTTTCTCAATGTGATGAGATTAAGGACTCAACAAACATCTTTTTTTAGGTCATGTTTGGTTTTCTGGGGGAGTATAAAAAACATATTTATTTTGTTAGTGAAATTCCAGAGGATGGGGAAACTTTTTCCCTCCAAGTCTGAATATTGAATTATAAAATAAATACAATTTGAAATGAATTTCGAATTTATAATCATTTTTTTTTTTATTCAAGTCTTTTTTGTCTCAAAATTTAACCTTTATAACGATAACAGGAAAAACATCAGACTGTAATGGTTAATTGTTTTGGAAATTTAATTTTTCCTAAAGAAAAATAATTTAAAAAGAATTTAATTAACTTTTTTCATCAAAAAAAAAAAAAAAAAACACTGCTTATGATTCTTTTTTATTTTGCTGTATTCTTTGTTTATATATAGCTATTATATAAGAAAAATTTTTCACATTTAATTTCGCTGCGTATAGGGCGATTCAGACAACCGGTCATTCATTCATTCAATGGTTTTGGCCATAGAATTTGAGGAGATAAATGACAATAATTCCAAATTTGTTCCAAAAAATGAAAATATCAACGAAGGTTATAATACTAGTGTCAACTCTTTACACACCTAAAGAAATTTATAGTGCCTGATTTTTCTTCTTAAAAAAATTATTTCTTTTTCACTTCATCTTTAAATATTTCTACTTGAACTACCTGGCGACCTTTTTTTTTGTTAGTCGTTTTTCTGCTGATTGCCCTTTGGAATTTTTCTTTTTCATGATATATCATTTTGCCCATTTACTATTCAGTTGCCTGCTATTGCCCACTCCCACCCCCACCTCCTGTTCCCTCCTAAAACCACTACTATCTGCATAACAAGCAAAAATAACAAATTCCACAAAACTTTGGGAATCCCATTAAATATACCCAAAAAAGAGAATTTACTCTTATTGACATACAGTATGTAAAAATGAAATGTATGTATGAAGTTAAACAAATCCACAATAATGAACTGAATTTACAATTTTACACAGAATCTCCTTTTTAAAATGGAAATATTTTGAACAAAATATTTTAAGTGTGGAATTAATTATATACAAATAATTAAAAAATAAGCAAACAGCTGAATTGGAAAGTATCTCTCTCTCTCTCTCTCTCTCTCAACAATAGGTGCTTTTTTTTTATTTAAATGTAATTAGAGAAAAAATTTTCGAACCCTAAAATAAAAATCATTTATTTTATCAGATAATTTTAAAATGATTTGATAAATTCCCATCAAATGAAAAAACAAATAAACAAATAATTTGATAAATATTTTAATTTATTAATAAAAACATGAAATTAAATGTATGTATTGATGACTGTTATATGACAAATTTCCCTTTTATTTATTTAATTTAATCCAAGTATTTTTTTTAATCGATTCGCTGGAGGGTTTTAGGAAAATTTAGAAATATAATTAAATCCAGTTAGAAATTTAAAAAAAAAAATCATTTTCATTATTTAATGATATAATATAAAAATATTGTGCTTTCATTCTCCCTATTTATTTAATATATATTATTGCATCCAAAATATCAAACTTTTTTTTAAGCTTTTTATTATCTAATTATACAGGGGTGGGTAAAAACCACCGATTAGCATGTGTGGAATAAATTAAAATTCGTCATAGATTTGTTTTCCGACAACTAGATAATCAGAAAGAATTTGGAATCTCGACAATATTATATAATATAATTACGAAAATAATCAAACATTTTAAAATCAAAAGTTAGTTTAATGTTTATGATTATTTCAATGTGTAATTAAATTTAACGTTTAGAGAATTTTTTTCTAAACGATTTTCTTCTTTTCATTTCTGATGGATTTTTAATTGCTATTTATTAGTTTTATTTATATTTTCAATGGCCTTACTTAAAATCCGGCTCCATCAAGAACTTCTACAAATTTTTAATAGCTCTTCTTCAACTTTATTTTTTACTACTTTTTTTTCTATGTGTGTTTGGAATAATAAATTTCTTAATAAGATTATTCTAATTCAAATGTTCTAATAAAATTTAGAAAAAAAATTGAACTATAATATCCTCTAATACTGTATTCAGGGGGCTGACCTCATCTCCAAAACTAAAAAAATTGCCAAATCAATATCAAATTTCAAGAACAAGGAGAAAATATGGAAATAACGATAATAAATTTAAATGCAATTTCTCATTTATTTAAATTAATTGATAGTCAACATAATTTAAATAAAATGTATCGTTCAGAACGGGAAACTAACTACTGATGTTTGAATCATGAAGCAGACCTCTACCTAAAGGATAGGGGCTTATTTGCTTCTTTAATAATAATTATCCTAATAAGTGATTGATTGAAAATTAAATTTTTTTGAAATAAATTTACCTCTCATTTTATTTTTATTTTCTGATGATGAATAACAGCCTAAGGGAAAATAATCAAAAGCCTATTTCAATGTTTATAAAAATAAATAACTAAATCTAGTGAATTTTTTTTTGTTCGCAGGTAAGATGGCGGCCGCTCTTCAGCTCGACTACCAACCAACACAACAGACTTCCTCCATTTCAGGTACAGAAAAGAGAGAGAGAGAGAGATTAAATATTCTGTTTTAAAGTATGACGCAGCAAAACAAATTTCATTTGATTGTCATTATTCATTCATAAATACGTGTAGGGCACAAAACTATATTTCAGGATAACCGTAACCTATAACGTTAACTAAATATGCCTAGTTCGCCCATTAATTTCACTTTTAATGCAGATATGACGTAAATTCGATGAATTTATATCCTTGTTATGGAAATTTTTCGCAAAGCTAGTTGAATTATATGCAGCACGAATTTTCCTTTGTACACCAAATTTATTTAAAATAATATAATTATACGTATTTCATATATATGCATTCATATTTGTATTCTTCTACTATATTATTAAAATAAACCAAAAGAAAAAAAAAACTCTTTTTTCATATAAAACTCCAGCAAAGGCAGTTTTAAACATAGTTTAATTATATATTATAGAACATAAAAGGAAGTAGGAAGGAATTTAAGAAATAAAATATTTTGAGTGTTCAAAGAAATTTTTTTCTTTTTTAAGAGAGAAACGAAATAGATCCATCATCTATAATATATATGTTCTGGAAGGTTTCCGCGGTTCCAGCAAAAAATGGGTTTAAATATTAAATTTAAGAAATATCAGATAAATGTGGATTTTATGGGGGTGCAGGCAGTTCGAAAATAATAATAGTACTTTTTGTGAATTTTTGATATATATATGTTCTTTTAAAAACCTGAATAAGTCTTTTAAAATTCTCCCACCCTTCTTTTTAAACCAGAAGTAATATAATAATCGTAGGAGAGTTATAAAAAAAATCCTCCTTAAATTCATTATAAGTTTGATATTTGATACATCGAAATTCCCTCCCCTCCTCCTCCTCCCATAACTCCATGCATGAATAACCGGAACTGCTATAAATATGAATTTAAAATTTAACAACATGGACTGTCGATAGAAACGGAAAGCTAGGTTCGATCTGTAATCCTCGAATACAAAGGCACTTCAGATGAGGTCAATAAACATTGATTCTGATTGGGCGAATCTCTACAAGCTAATGAAATTATTTATTAATCTAATTTATCGTATGATAGAATGAATATAAATGAACGAATAACAAGAGAATGCACCAATGAATATCGCCAAGATTTCCAATCATCATAATACTATTAGGTATTGATAAAATATTTGCTTGAATTTTTTAATATGAAGTCAATAAAAATAATTATTTTTAAACAAATTCAAGCTAAATTTTATTGATGATGACTAATTATTTATTTAAATTTTATCATTTTAAAATTAAAAAGGGGAATTTATTATTTAATTAAAAATGCCATTTGGGCCTGTTAACAACTAATTTAAATAAATATGGACGGGCCAAATTTAAAAACGCAGAGTTAGAGGTCTGGCTTGACGTATCAAAGGTCAATGGTTCGCTTCTCGTCTTGAGCAACAAAATTTTCTTTATATTATATTGGCTAATTTAATATAAATAAATGAGCATGAGTCTAAATTGCCTCGGATGCCGGAAAAGACTTAAAAAAAAAATTTTAAGAGAAATTGATGGCCACTAAAAAGATAATTAATTAATTGTTATTTGGAAGGGGGCCTTAGATCTCCGAAATGTTAACAATTAATAATAAAAAATAAATAAATATATTTATTCATCTACAGTAGCTACGATCATTGTCTTCTGAGATTTGGACTAAGCTACAAAAATAGAAATAGTCATCATCATAATTTATCCTTTATATGTAATATGTATATATTTATATTATATGTAATTCAACGCTAAAAGGAAAAATAAAACAATTAAAATAATTTAAGATAATTCGCATGCGAGAAATAATTAAATTTTTAAGAAACAATTAAAATTTTTAGTTTAAAACGCCCTAAAAGAATTTTACCCCAAGCTAAATCAAATTCTTATAGCCGAACTCGTAGAATCAATCAATATACAATATAAAATTTATGTATAAAAATTCAAAATTTATTCATATATAACAATAAATAGATATGAAGAGGGATTTATTATTCATCAAAAAAACTTATTGAAAGTCCGATTTCAATAAATACAATAATAAAAAAATTTTTTTTTTTTTTTTTTTTTTTTTTTTTTCATTTTAATTATTATTATTCAAATAAGCGGAGACTATAATTAATATATTGTATAATATTAATTTAAGTACTTAACTTTCCAACAACCGCCAACATGTTGGTTAGGGTCACCGTCCGTCATACTAATCCATATTATTCTCTTTTGACCTAAAATAAATGTAGACCTTTTTTTTTGTGGTCTTCTAATCCTTCTTTGGAGGCCTTCTTTTCTTTTTTGACCACCTGCCTACGAACACGCAACGCCCGTTTGGCGCGCAGCTTTGTTTTATACCTTCAAGTTACCTCGGTCTTCTATAATGCTCATAATTAAATGAATTGTATATATAATAGGCGATCCTATTAAATTTGAGAACTTACTCTTGATAGTTGTAGCTATAAATCTACCATTTAAAAACTTAGATAAATACTTTCAGGGAGGGGGGAGGGGAAGAACTAGGCTCAAGCCCTGTAGAAATTTATCTCCTGGCTCTGATCTTGTATTTATTTTTAAAAACTATATTTTTCTTAGAGATATTTTTACCTTTGAATTTATCATAAATACACACAATCCAATTTCAAAACTGAAGACGCAATCTCTCCCCCACCTTAATGTACGTTATATATATATATATTATGATATATCCCCAACCAGAACACCCCTGACAGGGCTTTATCTTGTCAAGCAATCGTTGATGAGGGGTGAAGGCATTTGCCGGGTTTCCGTCAACCTAATTCCTCTCTTGTCATCTCATTGCTTTTCTAGAATACATATATATCTATATCATATATATAATAAGAGAAGGAAAATATAATGAGGCTACTCTTGCAGATAACACGCAAGTCAGCCCTGCAACTTGGTCCAAAATGGCAATGGAGTTTCCTTTCTAACTTCAACTTGGCGGATTCTTATTAGACATTTCATACGCCCTGGTATTTGCCAGGTTTCATTTCTGATTAGATGCCGACGGTAAATTGTATAATTTATCAAAATGAATTTCTCTCCCCTTTTCTTGAGATTAAGGCCGGGAAGGAGAAAGAAAAGACAATCTTGATTAAATTAAAGAACAACAAAAATCTAAAGAAACGAAAAAAAAAATGAAATTGCATTTTAACAATTTCTCTTTTATTAGAAAAAAAAAAAAAAAATTGGCCAACTTTATATTTTATAAATGATATTCGAAATTATGTCCTGTCTCTTAGTGCAGAGGTAAAGGGCTCGCTTCACGTACTAAAGTTCAGTGGTTCGCTCCTTTTATTTATATTATATTGACTAACAATTAATATAAATAAATAAGGGCTGAATCTAAATGGTCTCAGATGCCGAAAAAATTTTTTTTAATCGAAATGATCTGTATTTAGACCTTTTTACAATCCTTCCGATCCGATCTCTATAGCTATTAATAACGAAGAGGTCCTTTCACTCATATTACGTGTATTTACTGGTACATCAATATATAAATGAATGAATATATAAATGAATGCGATTACAATCTGAATCAGTTTTTAGAAATATATGATTGCGGGATACCAATTTAAAATTTAAAATATGGAATTTTAATAGAAAAGATTATTATGATCGGAACAAATAACCCTATTGCTGTATGTGTGTGAGAGCTAGGTATTTGAAAACTAATTATAATCTAATTGAAAATTTACTAGCCATCTTTTGTAGATATAATTCTTATCTATTCCTATTTGTATTCCAATTTATTCAAAATTTTATATACGGAAAAAAAATTATTCAAAGTGTCTTAAGACTATTTGGTACTTAAACCTTAAACTAATCAAAATTCGAACCCAAATAACCCTCGCATTAACTTTGAAAATTAAAGCAGAACTAGCTAATTTTGTGCAAAGCAAGTTTTGCCTTATTAAGAAAAAAAAAATTTTTTCTAAATCAAGGTCTTTTTCACACGATTTTTATATGCTTAATAATTATAATATCGTTATAAAAAATAATCCTGGGAAATAACAAGCGTGAGCATTTAAGACTAGTAGTAAAAACAATAAAATATAATAAACATCCTGAGAATACTAAATATTTTTTCTTTGTTTTTTTTTTTTTTTTTTTATTTATTTGAGAATTTTATAAATTTTTTAAAATTTATTTATATTTTAAATGGTCTTTCATTTCCCAAATTTTTTGAAAGTGAGTTTACAATTCTCGTATAAAACAAAATAAAAATTTTCAGGGACAGGAACTATACTATGAAAATATAATAGCTTAATTCATAGATGTGCTTAAACTTTGGAAATTTAAAAAAAAAAGAGTATTCTTATGTTGTATTTAGAGGGCGCAGAGTGTTTCAAAAGTCAAAGAAAATTGCAAAAAAAAAAAAATATAAAGGAAAAAAAAAGTATTTTTTTTAGAAGGGGGGGGGGGGGGAAAAGGCTTAAATTCTGACATCATCTCGAAGAACGAATACAATATAGTGACAAAGAACTATCTAATCTGAGAATATTTTTTTACTCTAAAATTAATTATATCGATCGATAAACCATGCAAAAGTATAAAAAAAGAAAAAAAAAATTGGTGATAATTATAGTTCCATCCATTAAATTTTCAATACTAAATAAATGCTTTGTTTTTATAATCCTAAAATAGTTCTAATTAATAATACATGAATTTTTTATTCAACAACTTTTTTTTCTCTTGAATTGTTTTCAATTTACCACACTCATATTAAAATTTCCCACGGTTATTTTTATATCAATAATAATCTTTGCATATGGTAATAAATGAAGAAGTATAAAAGCAATCAAACCAGATGATTAAGAATATATTCAAATGATATTTTCTTTTATCATTGAGATGCTTATTTAATAAAAAAAAAAAACTACAATTTATTATTTGAATAAGATTTGTAATAAATACGTCTTGCATCACCCTCAAGATCATTAATTGTGAAAGAAATGGTTGTTAAAATTTATAAAAAATAAATTCCTGCCATTAACTGATAGACACCCTTGGAAGAAAATCAAAGCCCTGGCCTTGGAACATTTCTTTCATCCTGTTCTCAAGTCGCTGTCGTCGTTAAAATCCTCCTCCGATGAACTGGTTTTGGTCCATCGTTTTTCTTTTATTTTTTTTTTATGCCCTGAGGGGATTTTTCGGAAAGCCGCTAGAGTGCGCCTCTCGCCAATACCCCCTTTTCAATACAATAAAATGGATTTTATTAAAGCAAGCCAAGGGAGACTCGAAAATGGATTCAATTTCGAGGATCATCACCTATTTTTTTCTTCTTCTTCTTACCTAAATTTCTTTCAATCCTTTTGACAATATCTTATATTAAAAAAAAAAATTATTTATATATTATTTTTCATAAAATATCTTTAACAAGTTGCAGATTTGAGATGTTTGTGACTTGTTCAACTAGATATAAGTTAACAATATACGAGATGACATGCCTTTTTTATTCATCCTTTTTTCTCTTATTCATGCTCTTAAAGGATAACAATTCTCCAGGCAGAAAATAGAACATTTTCTTCTTGTTCATCTAATGAAACCGAGCCACTTGGAATTCTTTTCCTTTCATGTTCCAAATTTTTTGGATGGGAAAATAAAAATCTTTAGGCTACCAACTAATTTGATTCTTGGTTGATGAATATTAAAATTTTATAAAAACTAAATTTTCATTAATAATATATAATTGATCAATCAAGGAAATATTTTAAAATTATCTCAGAATTTGGACCAATTCTTAGGTGAATTAAAAATTTCAATTTTTGGAAATAAAAATAACGAGAATTATTATAAATATCAAAGAAAGCATTTTGAGAAATTTTTATATTTGAGAGATTTTTTATGCGCTTTTTAGCTTTACACAATTGGGGATGGTATACCTAATTAGTGTTTTTACTCCTCAGTATGCTTCCATGACACTTCTATGTAACACATGCGATCTCTTTCCTGAGGCAGATCGAATGAATTTCAGATCAGTACATTGCGGGAGTGTGTGAGGCTTATAAGGGGGACTTAAGGTTATCTGTCTCTTTTTTATAAGATATATTTAAGAGGAATTAAATATTTATTAGTAAATTACAATCAAATATTTATTGAATTCTTAAAATATTAAAAACAAAATTAAAAAAGGATATAGATCTATCACTAATTAAAAGATAAACGATAATCGTTCGATTTAAAGATCAGGTATTTACTCTGAGAGGTATTTCTAGTCGTGACTCATATACTCCTACTTATCCCAGCCTCTCCCTCTCCCTCTCTCTCTCTCTCTCTCTTTCTAATAAATTTTTGATTTAGACAGCAAATAGCCAGACATAGGTAGGTTCATCTTGAGAAGAGAGTATATCCCACACAACACGTGTCTCTAATTTGGTTCCAGCTGTTTCCTATGACGACAGGTGGTCGAACAAAACAACAGCAGGTTTCGATTTTCTTAGGTAGAAAACCAAAATCCACCCACCACTCTCAAACAAACGAATAAAGAAATTGACCAACTACAACAGCTATTGTTGATCAATTTATATTACTTTACCCAACATGTGATATAAATATAAATATACAATTTGAAAATTTTGAATCTAGAATATCAACGGAAATTATGAAGTCACCTGAAAGAGACAGACAGGATGTGTTAATCTCAGAAGACTACATTAAAAGCATGATTAACATAATCAACATCCGTCTGAATATATGAAAAGGATTAAAGCATTGAATAGTTAATCGGAAAATGTTCAACTTTGCGAGAGACTTATGGGGCCTGTACGAAAATAAACGATATAACATGATGATCTATATATTTAGTGTATGAAAAAAAAGATGAATAAAAGTTTCAAGGTTATAGAAGGGTCAAAATTTTTCTTTTTAGTTTTTTTCATGTTTGATTATCCTCGCACTCTCAGAAATATATTTCTCGGTTCATGTCTGCAACTCATTTTTCAATTAAATATTAATTAAAAAACAAACTTTAATTTTCGTCTATTTTATAGAGGGGTTATAAAAAAAAAGTAAGAATAAAATTTTAAAATATTTTTCACATCAAAAAATTGGCTAGTTATATTTAATTTGCGTAATTTTTTTAGAGAGGAAATAAAACAGCTTTTGTTCAAAAACTGAATTTTTTTATCAGCCCTTATTATTCTGAGATTAAAAAAATTCGCTAGTAGTTTTATCTTATACTAAAAGAGGCTTTAGTTACGTCACTGCTTCTCATGTGTAAAATGTAGATAGTCTACTAATTCACTATTGTCTAATCGATAGGCATTCCGAGAGTAGTTCCTATCCTGCAGTCCTTTCTGGCTCGGCTGAGGCAGGTAACAACTCAAAATTTGTTTCATTAAAAAAAAATACTTGGGATAGGAATCTAACCTGAGTCTCTATCTCTTTGGGCCGCAGGGGGTAACTAAAAAGAAAGTTGTGGAGTCAAAAATAAAAATTAAAAAAAAATGTCAAACGTCATTAAAATTTCTCATTGTCAAATTTTAAAGGAGTTAATGATTTACAGGTATAAAAAAATTTATATTTAAGGATCTTTGTTTTTTATCCCCCATCACTTAAACTAACATTCAAATAGATAAATTTTTAAATTAAAGTGAAAAGTCATTATTCGAGTACACATATACGATCATTTTATACTACTTTAGAAACTTCCTTATACCTCTTTTAGTTTTTCACCTTAAAACCATGCATTTTCTCTTTCACCCACTTATTTTTTACTATCCCACAACGAAACTTGATAGCATAATAAAAAAAAGTTCCTTGTTTAAAAAAATTTGTATAGTGTGGAAGAGTGAGGTTATAATAATTTTCAATAAAAAGTGCATAAGCTACCAAAAAATTTATTTATTACTCCAGTATTAAATTTTGAACCTGAACCACTTTTGTTTTGTTTTTTTTTGAAAAATCATTAAAAGCCATGAACTCCAGAGCTTGGGAAAGTTAACCACTCGTTAGTTTCACTATCATATACTCTATTTAATATAACTTTAGAATCGTAGGAGGGGTGACGTGAAGTGGAAGGGGGAGGAGATGAAAGTTCACAGTGCAATCAAAGCGCTCTTTGAACCTCTACGTTGTCAGATTTTCACAAAAGCAGTTAGTTCTTACTGTCGCTGCGAATATTGTCCAGAATGCACAATTCTGGCAACGCTGTAGTCGCCGTCCTACCCCTCCGCCGAGAGTCCAGCACTGAAGTTAAATTAAATAGAGTATAAAATAATATCTGATTCTTTTAAGTTCATCTCCGATCATTCTCCACCTCATCTCTGAGTATTTTTATAAAGAAACAAAAGTTCAAAAAGTCACTGTATCATTTTAAGCTTCCCATTTTTTTTTCTTTTGTCTTTTAATATAAAAAACATAATCCCCAGTTCCTTTGTTTTTTCTATACATATTGACCGGATTTTTTTAATTTTCACGACAAAATATATGTTTTTTTTTTTTTTTTATTGTAGTCCCTGCTCCTTCCCCTTTGATTTTTTGATTGAAATCTTGGCGTGGCAATACGTGGAGTCTTTGACCGGGAGAGATGTGTTCGGGAGCTGGAGCCTGGGTCCAAGGTGAGCAGGCTCGAGCCAGCCACGCGTCCGCCTGGCTGCCATTGGTCCATGGCGCGCGTGGCGGTCCCTCTCTCCATCGCCATCTCTCATCTCCTTTCATCCTTCCTTGCGGTCGTTCGCTCTCTTCTCTCTTTCTCTTCATCTTCTTGTTCTTCTCACGGTAGGCAAACCGACCGACCACGACCGGACCGACCGACCGACGGCCAACAGCCACCACACTCCAAAGTCATCCAATGATATTCACCTCGAAAATCTCAGCCGGTTCACATAAAAACACACACTGTCGTCGTTTTTTTTTTAACTCTTTCTTTTCTTTTTTTTTTTAGCAATCAATTTATATCTCGAATCATCTTATTTTGTTAATTAATGGACATGTTTAGGAACTGCAATCACTTTTAAAAAAATACTAATTTTTAGCTTAAAATTTAAATGAATTAATGAATATAATTGCTTGTGTTTGTGAATATATAAATAATATATGTAATGAAATAATAATTTTCTTTTTTGTCTTTTTTCGAAATTGGAGATTTTTTTTTTTTTTTTGAAAGAATGAATAGTCAAAATTTAAAAATTACACTTACTTGTCATTTTAATTTAAAATAAAATATTCTAGTAGAAAAAGAAAAACTAGAATCATCTATTAACGCTTGTATAGAACAACGCGAAGTGATCGACTTTTGGTGGAAAATTAACAACCCAAACTAATAACTTTTGATAAATAATTTAATTTTTAAGATATATTCGAAAAACAAAAAGGGAGACATTGCTGGAAACAAAATTTTTTTATTACCCGAAATGAGATTTGCGAGAAAATAAATATATGGTAAATAAAATTAGCAGCAAATTATTATAATATTAAAGCATTGTTTATTATAATCACATTAAAGGCCTTTATGAATGACCTGTATGATCGAGTATAATCAAATTATGAAAAATTTCAAATAAAAACAAAATGGTTATACTTATATAACGAATCAAGTTCGTACATTTTCATTTCATTTATTTATTTTATGAATAAAATATTTTTTCATAACTCTGACCACTAGCTCTATAAGATAAAATTATTTGTGTTTAATTTATTTATTTTATGGGAGATATCAAAAAATCGCACCCTTCATTTTGCAAAAAGCCAGAAGGGGTAACTTTTCAGTTCCATGTTTAAATCATCGGCTGGCAGATGTCAAAATATCTTCATAGGAAAGAACAATCTTTCAATACGTCAATATTTTAACATATTCTATTGATATAACGGGCTGCTGGCATTTTGAAAAATAAATACGATAAACGATTGGGAAATTTTTTTCATATTTCATTCTAATTTTAGATTTTTGTTTAACTATATACTTATTATAATTATAAAATCAGGTAAATTTTTTAAAATTTAAAATGACTATTGAATTCCGAATATTTCCAAACTGTCGTAGTTTGATCTTCCGGAGTGGCAATTGGTCACTTGTTGCTGCCTCGCTTTTCTCAAAAATTTTTCCCTTTTTTTATTGCTTATGGAAATTGCCGTTCCCTCGCTACGCCACCATTTTCTATACTTTCCACACACTTATTTAATCATCATTTTTAGATGTTATGCCTTGTAAAATTCAATACAAACATCACGGCTTATTATTATAATCGAGAAAAAAAATATTCTACTGTTATAATACTCGTAGTGTAGAAAAAAATTATTTATATTTTATTATTATAATCACATGCCAAGTTGGTGTTTGTATTAGATTTCATTATGGGACGGACATTAACAAAAGACATTAGGCATAAAAAGTATCTTTAAATTATACACATTAAATAAATATTTATCAAAAAAATTTGCTGCCTTATTATTTATTAATATTTTATTATTAATATTGGCACTAACCTCTCTAAGGGGTGGGTATTCAATAAAACTTTCCTCTCGCATGCTTATTCTCGATTCGAGACCCAAGGTTGCTTGTTTTACAACAATGTTCTTGATGGTTTCCTTCCCCCTTGATGGAAATTCAACAAAATAAATTCATAAATTTGTTTCACGAACATATTGAAACATTTTCAAAAGAAATTTTATTCTATTTTTTTTTTTTTTTTTTTTTTTTATAAAATTTTTTTTTTTTTCTTTTGTTTTTTTTTTTTTTTTTTTTATTAATAAATTTTTATTTTATTCATTTGGTTTTTTGTTTCATTATACAAGAGTAATAATTTTTATCTGTTTTGAATAAAATTGATAAAATTTATTATCCATAAAATAGGGAATTGTATTTTTTTACACAGATCATCATAACTCACCTTTTGGACACTATCACTACCATACCTAAAGTTTATCTGACCAACTATAAAATTTATATAATTTTCTTCCAAAAATAAATCACTGAAATGCATTTCATAATTATAAATACATACAGATCCCTCTAATTTGCACTAATATAACCAACGTAAGCCCTGGCATCCGTTAATTAATTTTGTTTTCAAGTACTAACATAAATTCAAAAATATTTTCTGGTTTCTGCATATCTACAAATGAAGATATTTATTTAAAAACCATTTTTAACTTATCCCATTCTTCCCTATCTATATATAAATAAAAATGATTCTCAGAGTGAATTGCATTTTCTCTGTGTTAATTATAATAAATAATGAATATTTATGGTTTATAATATTGTTAACAAACTAATTTACTAATTCATAATTTGAAAATTTCTATTAACTCTTGTTTTATTTGATTTTAGAATATCTTTTAAGGCATTGAAGCAAAAGGTAAATATTGATTCCTGTTGAAAATTAATGTTTACGTATAAATATTATAATACAAATGTAAAATAATTGTACTTAAGAGTAAATTTGATTATTATTATTATTAACATTTATTTCTTAAAATTCTATAATCTTTAGTTTGTTTTTTTATTTTATATTTTATAGATGATGTTTTGTAGAAAATCTATCTTGTAGGCCTTTTACCGATATATATAGCAGCAAGGGGGGAGGGAGTATCAAGGAGGGATGTTAGTTTTTTTAAGTCTTTTTCAGCATCTGAGGCCATTTAGGCTCCGTCCTTATATATTTAAATTAATTGGTAGCCAATAAAATTTAAATAAATTGTTGTCCCTCAGGCCGAGAAGCGAACCACTGACCTTTGGTACGTGAAGCCAGACCTCTAGCTCTGCACCAAGGGACAGGGCTAATCTTTAGTTAAATTTATATATCTTCCTTTTTTATGAAATTACAAAATTGTATTTACATTATTAAATTTTTACTTATTTATTTCAGCGAAACCCTCGAGGAGATGAGGATAACTCACGCAAATTTTGTTTAAATAAAAAGTCAATTTTTTTTTAGAAATTAACATTTAAAAAAAATAAATAAAAGTATTGGAAAAAGATTAAAGAATATGTTATATTTATATGAGAAAAATTTTCAAGATAAAGGAGCGCGCGCTTCTTTTAACAATTTACAATGAAATTATTGAGAATACCCTCTCTAAATGATCAATCGAAATACCAAAGAATGAATCCCAATTGGGGATTTAGATATAGTTAATTCCCTTCCTTTCAAAGGCCATTTTCACCACTCATATAACTCATATATTGTAAATAAAAGGAAAATTACAGAAAAATTTCTATATTAAATTTTTCAAAATTGCCTTTTTTTTTAAAGTGAAGGGAAGATCGATAAAATTAAAAATTTGTCTTTTCTTCATTATTGTTGTTTAATTAATTTAGAGATTTATTATGTTGTAGAGAGAGAATATTCGGAGATTTTCTAAGACCCATGTAATTAAATGTCTAGTATACATACCATGTACTAATCTAGCGTCCCTGAGTTTGATTTCCGGCTGGATGCACAAACCCATTTTCATCCTATCATCATCCCTCATATCATTAATTAACACAAATTGACTAGAACTGACCACAACCTTAAAGGATAACTAGATACACAAAACAGTAAAACAAAGATAATAAGGATTAGACGATATAACAAAAATCGATTTCTATTAAGTACCAGAAATAAAATTTTTATTTTATGTACCATGGAGGGTATAATTTAGTTTGTTTTTTATTATTGGAAGTATTCAACCAACTCAATTGTTCTCTCCAGAGCTCACATACTCATTTGTTAGTTTCTAGGTAGACTTAACACCTGCACTTGCGTTGTCCATCCTAGAGGAACTAGAAATATCCTTTAGTGAGTTGAGTGAGTTGCCTACCTCCTACCAACCATACCTGAATTGAATTATGCACGCAACAGTTCAACGAGTTTCAAACGGGAGTTCCTCTATTGGCTGATTTTTTCTTGTATATTTTACTTAAACTGTTAGTTAGCTAACTCAAAAATTAGTTTTATATATATAAACTGGTACTATAAGTGATTATTTTATTGTTTAAAAAAAAAAAAAACATTTTTACTGGAAATTTTCTATACAAAAGATAAAAAATATTACTATTATTTTATTTTAATATAAAGTAAAAACAGATTTAAACTGTACAATATTATTTTAAATACAACACCTAGCTCGATTTTATTTTATTTGGACTATTTGTCTAGTCCACAGCAATATTTGCCACATCTTCCTAAATGGAAAATATATTTACTGGGTGATTATTGAGAGTTCCCATTATGTAACCACAAAAAAATATATAAATTAAATCAAATTAAAAATTATCTCCATACCCTTGTGTAAAACTAGGATTAAAAATTGGGCCATATTTAAAAAATTAATATGGAATAAAAAAATAAGGTGTAATAAAAATTATTTTCTTAAATTATCTTTATCCACTACTCCAAAAAAATTATATAATTTATTCTAAAATGAAGTATATATTTTTTTCAATAGAAGTACAGTAATGTGAATTAAGTGTAAAGCATGTTTTTATAAGAATGAATGGCCTAGATCGTCTGTTTGAATACTACACTAATAATAGGCCATTTAAGGAAGAAATGGAGAAGAGTAGATCTTCTCTTGGTCGGCCGGACCAGCCAAACCAACCACCGAGTAGAGCTAACGGGCCTCTGGGAGCTGGAAGCTGGAGCTGGACCGCCTTCTCCTCCTTCTTGAGATGACCTGGCTCTCCCCTCCTCTGTTTTCTGAGCAGTCATTCAATGATCAAGGAGATTCTCTCTCTCGCTCTCTCCTTGTTTTTTTATCTCATCCGGGGCTGATTAGGGTATTCTCCACAGGCAGCACGACAGGTTGTTGTTGTTTGCACCTTTTCTTCTCAAAACATCCATCTGAATCTCAATTTTTTTTTTTTCTCTTCCTTTCTCGTGAACAACAACATCATTTCTTATTTGGCAACGATATCTTAGTAAAAACAATCTCTCAACGTGGATGTAATATAAAAATTAAATGATTTTGTAATAATAATGATAATACCTGTTCTGATATCAAATTAGCATATTATATCTCAAATACACAGACGTTTATTTATGTAATGTCCAATCAAAAAACTTATTTCCTGTCAATTTCTTTATTATGAATGTTAATTCACTCATGTACTCTTAGATATGCATTGATTTAAAAATTTCCTCTGGTTTTTCTTTAATAAATCTTTATATTTTTAATTCCTGATCTAAGGGTCACCTCTACCCTGAGCGATAACGTTTATTTAAATTATTTTGGCTACCATTTAATTTAAATAAATATGTACCGATAACAAATATTGTATAATCACAATAAAATTTATATTCATTCTACATGTCAAAACATCCCATCCCCGTCTTTTGACCAAGTGGTTAGAGATACTGACATTGTCAATTATGAAAACTTTTACTTTTAAAACCAAGGTATGTGGGTTCGGATCCCAAACAGTCCGATGAAAATTTATTTAAACCAATTGGTCTATATGTCTGATAATTCATATCGCAAAATAAATAATTGAATTGTTGCCTTAGATGCCGAAAAGACTAGAAAGGACCGAACTAAACAATTCTCTTTAGTTTTATTTGAAACAGACAGTGGTTTCAAGAATGAGTGGCGTATTTCTTATTAGTATCTTCTAATTTGAAGAATTTTTTTCAAATATTCTTTATGATGAATAGAACAATTTTGTATATGAATCCCCCCCTTTATTTGATTTTTTAGGTTTGAACTTCAAATGAAGTAACTCTTCAATTAAGGTGATGTTGCCGCTAGTCAGGAAATTATTTAATTAAATTACTTTTTTTACACCTAGCACCAGAATTAAAAAAAAATTATAAAATAAAATTTATGTATCAAAAACTTATTCAAATTATAAAACCTATTATATAAAATATATATTGTTGAAAATATTTTATGTTCTAATATATCCTCTGCTTTTTTTATGATAAACCTCATCTCCAGGATACGATTTACTAGTTAAACAATCGGTAAAGCCCTTTTTATAAACTCCCCCCTCCGTCACCTCTCTCCTTTCCTTCCCCTTTTTTTTATCGTCTCTTCTATTTCGTTGCCTTTGTGTTCGCTTTCGAGAGAGGAATATTAAAAAATCTCGATGCAAAGATTAATTTAATTTCCCATGCTATAAATAACGCAATTTTTTTGTACGATTTTTGCACAAAGCTGATTTGTCCGATATTTTATAATTACCCAAACGGGCGTCGACTATATGTAATACTTGGGGAGGATCTATCTGTTATAAATTCTCTTTCACTGTTAAAAAAAAAAATAATAATAATAAAAGCTTATTTTCTCAAGATATTTACTTAAATATTGATTTTATAAGGATTGTAAAAAATTATTTCAATAGATGAGATTCGATAAATTATAGAGCAATTATTTTAGAGCTACATAAAACTTTCCTTTTAATTAAACATGAATGTTTTCTTCTTTGACCTTCCTCTTTTTGCAAAAGAAAAATTATCCTAATAAAAAATCTAACGCCCTTCTGGTGTCATCATATATTTGGAGGAATATTCATATAACACTGATAATAAGACAATATAAATATTGAATAAAAATTCAAAATCTCATATAAAAATAATTTAATTCAAGAAGAAAAGAAAAATAGGTTCAAGTCAAAATATTGAAATGACCTTTGATCCATTTTTAGGATTTAAAAAAACAAAATCCCTTTCCAAAGAGATTGGCAGGTGAAGATGTATATATAATTTACTCAGACTCAAAAATAATCTAATAATTTACTCTGTAAATTTTTGATTAAACAAAATTTTTATTAAAGATTTTATGAATAAGATTCAATTGTTATTTTAATAATATGAGTCGATTAGCCTACAGCATAGTTTCTCCAACTTTTTTTACCTACCGCCACCTAGAAATCTATATTTTATGAGCAAACAAGAAAGGCGAAGTGTAGATACGTTATTTTTGTAATCTCTCTATTCCAAATGAATAAACGGAAAGTTTTATAATTTATAATTAAGATACCTTGGAGCATGAAAAAATAAAATTATTTAATAAAATCAACATAGAATGGAATATTTAATATAAGATTAACAAATCATCGAAGAATTAAAAAAAAAAAAAAAACAAAGAATTTTTATTGTATATTTAATAGAATTAAAAATTTACAAGAGTGTAGAACGTCAACCAGTAGTCATCGATCTTTAATAATTTAAAACTATACATATGTGAAGTGTAAAACTCTAAATGGCCTTAGCAGTCGAAAAAGAGAATAAAATAAAATAAAATAAAGAATTAAAAATTTGAGAACGATAGTCTTGGTGCAGCCCCGGTTCCGACAGGTTAAAGTTACTGACATCATTAGTATTTATAACCTTAAAAGCCAAGGGTGTGGCTTCGGATCCCTAGCAGTCCAATGAAAATTTATTTAAATCCATTGGTTACCATTGATATAAATAAATATGCCTGGAAAACTGCAACGTAAAATAATATAATATATACCGTTTAAAAGCCTAGCCTCAGATGCCAAAAAAGACTATAAAAAAATATTGGTGCAACGATTTTATATTTTGTCCGACTCTTTTTTGACTTTGATCGACCGCTTATTTTTAAAGAACCCCTCCGATTGAGTATGAGCCTATCATTGCCCCCTTGAATCGCTTCAGCGCCCCCAAAAGGATGATATCGCCCACTTTGGGAACTTATGGCCTAGAAGATAAAACAATTAAATTTATAAAACAATGTCGAAGACCACCTAGATTCAAGGTAAAAATTTTTCTAACTCCATCAATGATGAATATACTCTATTTAAGATAGCTCGAGTACTGAACTCTAGGCGAAGGTGCAGGGCGGACAATTATAGCGTTGCCAGTGTTGTGCATCACTGACGGAGAGTGTTTTTAATGAGAATATGCAGCCATTGTCTTTGCGAAAATTTGGAAATGTGCGTGGTTATCTAACAAAGGCAATGAGCTCTCTTTGATCGATCGACTTTCAGACCTCTTTTCTCTCTCCCCCCCCCCCCCCCCCCCCCCCCCCCCCCCCCCCCCCCCCCCCCCCCACCCATCCCCTCCTCTTTTCCTATTAACTGATTTGTCTATTCTCACAAAAAAGA